>VXBH01006918.1:86750-110380 GCA_013400035.1 Rynchops niger | reverse complement strand
CAACCATGAAGATTCTATGACAGGGGTCGAAGTCCATTAGATAGCCCCAGAAGGGCAAGCAGCAAGCTGTTTGCTGGAGTAAAGCTTTGCTTCATTTTTGCTGTCTTTGAAAGAGTCGGTATCACTGTGGGGACCCAGCAGGAGTGCTGGATAGGAAAAATTTTAAAAGGAAATTCTAGGATATATTCAAAAGCTAAAGGGCAGTGTCTGAGCCAGAATATGTTTAAAAAGGGGAAATGTATCTAAGAAAATAAATGAGTATTGACTGAAGATGTGAGGGGGAGGACTAAAATGACACAGGGTGTCATTTCACTGGCTTCTTTTGTGTTGCTCCTGGGATAAATTTGTCTCAAATTCTATAAATGTCAAAAATGGGTCAAAAGATAATTGACTATGTTATTTGTACAGAGCCTTGCCCATGGTGGTTGCTGTTCACAGCTAAGGCTCCTGAGTGGTTTAGTAATACAAGTAATGAAGGCTATTAATGCAGGTAAATTGTTTTGCATCTTATGAAGAGGACTATTTTTAAAACTGTAATGATGTAACTGGGAAATCTGCTCATTTTAAAGTTCCAGGTGGTTTTAGCGTTAAGTCTGATTTTCTGAAAAAAAAATGCCTCCAATGCAGCATCTTCAAAACATCTGTATTTAAACTTTGTCTGCCTTGTCACTTATGGTGAGTAAGGTATGTAATTTCCTCTGCTCTTCCAGGAAGTGTGATTTACCGTTTTATACTGATCAGATTAACTCGGGAAGAGGCAAGCTTGAGTGCTGTGCGTGGTTGGGGGTCCAGATTTGGCTAATTACTTTACACGGAAGGGAATGACCACTGTAGCAGTGAAATCATTGCCTTGCATACTATTTGGCAACTCTCCTAACAATCAGTTCATACAAATGAACTGAACTCTTGACACCGCCTGTCCAGCGATTACTGTACAGTGGGATTTTTCCTCTCAGTCCCTGTTTTCTACATGCATGTCATGTTCTTGGCTGGTGCTTAGGGTCTTGGTGAGATTCAGGTTAAACTTCCTTTCAGCTTACTGAGTTTGGATAGATAGTTCCCCCGGGAAGGGGAAGGCAGGCGAGCAGAAAAGATGAGACTGCAGAGCAACACACCCTCATCTTCCTTCCTTTTTTCAGGGATTTGGTATCGGGATGGGGAACACTCCCACCATTGCCTTTCAAGAATGCGGGTTTTTTTCTGCACTTTTCATATCCAGATTCCTATAGTTTTTCTGTGAAAGTATGTTTAAACGCTCTGATGTTAGTCTTATTCTCTTTCTACCTTTTGTGGCCCCTTCAAAATTAACCTGCAGGCCCTGGGCAGCAAACTGAAAGCCACCAGTTGGAGTATATCCCATACCACACTGCTTGAGGCAGCCAACATAGTGTCTGCAGGCTTGGCACATCCTTCCCATCTCTGAGCACCTTGCAGCAGTTCAACAAATAACCCAACTATCGCCTGTGTCCAATTTGTGCTTTCAGCCTCTCCTTGTGTAGGAAAAATGTGGACAGAACCGTGATTTGTTTAGGTTGGGGTTTCTTGAGCGTATGCATATGAGGCCTTTCTGGAAAGCTGTTCTCCACCAGCCAACTGCATTTGTGTGTGTGATACACATCCAGGAAAGGGTGTGCAACAGATTTCCTGGTGCTCTTATTCATGGACCCCAAACAGCCTTGCCACCGAAAGAAGGGTCCAATGGGAACTCTGCTTTGCAAAATTCATGTGTGCCTTTTTGCCTTCCTGACAAAGGAAAGCTTGGTGTGGCCCTTTGTAATATTAGGAAGTTGTGTTGATTAATATGAGTTACCTGTGAGCTACTTTTAGTTTAATTTCCATCCCCAGCTGAAAAATGGAACAAATTATTTCAAGGAGACTAGTAAACTCCCACAGTGTAGTAGAACTGCAACCAGCAGGTCACAAAGCTTTTAAAGCCAAAGTCATGATGATCAGAAGGTAAAACCTCAATTGGAATTACAAGAAAAATTTCCCAATGGTGTGTTGTACCAGGCCTTTGAACAATCCATGTAAGGAGTGTTAAAAGTCCAGTAAAAAGGGTTATTTGATCCTGGGTGAGAGCAACCTCAGTGAGCAGGCACCAGGGACCAGCCCAATACATGGGGATGTAACGTGGCTGGTGCCTCCTTCTAGTGCGTGTGGTGAACATCTTAATCTTTGCTTAATTCTGGTTATTGTTAAATGATTTCTTCTCTGTCATTTCTCCAGGGAAATGTTAAATTATTCTTTTTTTGCCCATCTGTCTACTAGTGTTTGTCTCTTCCTGGAAGAAATCCAAGTTTTGTAATTAAGGCACTGGGAGCAGTAAGAGGTTTGATCAGTAGATAAAACGTAATTATAACAGATCTGTGAGTCTCTGCAGTAAATATTTTAACACCTTGGGCCAAATCCTCCACTAACATAAACAGAGTTGTTGGAGATCACACCATCTTACACCAACTGGGGATCTGTGTAGAACCGCACAGACAGCTCCGTTGTGGTTGTGTGGGAAAACTTAAAAAACATTACCTTAGGAAGATGATGAAGTACAATACTCTGTGCCCAACAAGCAGTTTGGACAAAATGTGGTGGGTTTTTTCACATCCTGTGACATATGCCTGCTTATCTTTTTCCCATGGCTGTTTTCAAATATCCTGAAATAGAATTATGTCTGTATGGGTAAAATTTTCAAAACTAATCTCTTCAGTCACTGTGGTGAATACGGTCTGTCTCATAGTTAGATTACACATATTTAATTAGGCAAGCAGTGTAACCTATTCCCTAGTTCAGGTGCTTAGGTGAGGGTTTGTGGTAGAAACATTTCACAGAAAAAATAAAAAAGGAGAACAGCACTAAATTGGCTGAAAATTCCACAAATACCACCATTTCTGGGTATGTTGTTTACCCTCCTGATGGATTCTGGACCAGGTTTCCGTGCCATAGCTAGTGACAGTCACTATTTCTGGCCTCCCTGACCTCGGAAAAAGCTCTAATGGGACATTGGCCGTGTTCCCCAAGGTCTTCTTCAGCTGTGAGCCCTGAGGGAGCCCGAGGTCAAGTATTACCCACTGAACCTGCAAAGTACCAGATGTCCTGCCAACTCCTCACCCCTCCAGCGGGGATCGAAGGTTGTAGATGGACATGCAGTAATGTCGCCTGCCACAGACATGGGAAAAGAAGGACTTTTGGGTGGAACAACACCCCTGCCTCTGATGGAAGTTTCCAAGGAGACTGTACAGATGAACCATAACACAGTTTGAGAAGCTGCCCCCAGCCCAGGCTGTGTTGACAGTCCTTTCAGCTAGTCAAGACTTACTTTCTAAAGGATTTAAAGATTTTACTGCTGAACAAATAAAGGGAGCTGATGGGGAGGATGAGCCATGCTGCCATCCCCACGAGTGGCACTTGTTTTTCCCTCCAAGCTGTGTGCCAACCACTGCTGGGTTGCCAGGTAGAGAGGCTGAAATATTTCCACTAGCGAGATCTTCACTGAAGGAAGGGAGTTGAGTGATCACCTTTCGGCCTTGTCACAGATGGCCTTTATGGGGCTCAGGATCACACTTAGAAGTAGTGGCGGGATCTTACACAAAAATGAACATTTAATTCATTGGGGAAACTTGTTTCAGTCCTGCTTCAAGCAATTGTTTGCAGAAATAGCCTGATAAATACTTCAGAGGTTCTCCATCTGATTGCATCTCACTCCACAAGGGTTGTTCAGACACTATAAGGCATCAAAAGCAAGACAAAAGAGAACAAAGATAAAAATAAAAAATCACAGAACCACAGAATGTTTTGTGTTGGAAGGGACCTTAAAGATCATCTATTCCAACCCCCCTGCCACAGGCAGGGACACCTCCCACTAGACCAGGCTGCTCAAAGCCCCATCTGGCCTGGCCTTGGACACTTCCAAAGGAAGTGAACTTCAAGGCCATGGAAGCCCAGTGGCAATTCCTGCTTGCCAAAATCATGTGGCACATGTCCTGCAGGAGGGGTTGTGCAGAAAAGGCAGCAGCAGTTATTTGGGAACAGACAACCCATAGCATAATAAAAGAAACTAATTCCTCATTGTGTCTTGTTTCAAAAGCAGAACCTAATAATACCAGAACCAATAACCTAATGTCTTCCAAACAATGACAGCTCGACTAATACAATAAAGAGTTTAAGAAAAGCATTAAATAAGAATGTAATGTAGTTATAATATAAAGAAAAATACTCTCATTGAAATGTTACGTACTTGCTTGATCCTTTAATAAACAGAGGTTCCAGGGAGCTGAGGGTAAAAGTTGAGTCTATAACTCTTCCTGTATTAAGATATAATATAACATAATATGATATAATTCATATAATATGAAAAAGCTTACTTCTGTTCTCCAAAACCAGGGTCCAAGGCTCAGCTGGCCCTTCTGGGTGGCCTCTTTCCTTACGTGGAAGTGAACTCTTACCTCAAGTTTATGTCTGCACTGCGTGTGTGATCAAAGACTAAACCGCAACAATCTTTAAAGTCATCGGAAAGACGCGTGTCTATAAAAGAAGTATTTCGTTATGATTCAGAGATGCCAAAAGCATCCTTTCCCTTCAAGGTTTGCCAATTCACTCAAAAGAAGATGTAAAGGATGCATCTGTGCAAAGGCTTGGAGTTATACAGCTGCAAAAGGGGGAAACCAGTTGTTTATCCTTTCAGAAGTCTTGCATTTGCAAAAGTAAACAATGCACAGATTGGAAAGGATGTATCCCGTACCATACAGTAATGTCTGTCTATGTCTAGCTGTGAGCGCTCGTACAGGAAAAGCTGCGGTTGGCTCTGACCATAAGCTTTTGGAAGCAGTAATGAGAAAAGCTTGTGGCAGCACCAGCACATCTATAAAACATAGTGATGTTGCTGTAGAAATATGCTCCTGTGGTTAAATACAGACCGAGAGAAAATATACCCCATACAGACTTCTTGATCAGATGGTTTCTGGCAGTGGAAAACAATTAGAAGGAGGTATTTTCAGGCATAAATTAACTTTGTTTGGGCTGAGCAGCATTTGTGAGGTAAAAAATGTGGAGCCCAACCATGCCAGATGCTCAACTGTCCTTGGCCATTTCATTGCATTTCAGTGGTAGAATGGCTGTCCCGGGAGGAGTCAGCAGTTGTTGGTTACCTGGCTTTTGGGGATCCACACAAAATTTGTTCATCTTGCGAACATGAGTTTCAAAACAGCTAAGAAAGGTCAGGAAACACAAAGTGCCATTGTATTTCTGACAACCTTCATTTCTATGGGTTAGTTTTGTCCTATGAGACAGAGCTTGGTAGTGCTGATGGAAATGGGATGCTTTTTTGTTGAAACTTAAAAAAAGAATAAACTGTCTGTAATTAGAATTTTCAGTTGGGGAGGTGGTTTTTGTTGTGTTTTTTTATTTTCCTCCATTGAGCTCGAGGGCTATTATTGGAAATTGCCAGTAGGAGCTATAGAAAAGGGTCTTGTTATTTACACCTTGTTATTTGTATGTGTAACTGTTAGCTCTTTGAGAAATGATTATTGTTTTGCACAGTTCATTTTTGTTTGGTTTTCCTGGAAGCCAAGTGCATCAATAATGAGATTTATTATACTTTAGGAAAATCTTAGAGTCATTCTTGATGGCAGCTGCTTCCCTCAGATTAGCCATTACATACAAACAAACCTTTTGTTTCAGATGTTTAACTCAGTGTTCAAAAAGCAGCTGGACAAACTCATGGAAGAAGAATCCACCTGTAGATATTAAATGCAGAGAAAACACCTCTGTCTTAGGAAACTCCTGAACTGCAAAATCTCACAGCCTTGGACGGTAACCTGGGACTATATCTTCATATGTCTGCTATGTTCTTGTATTCCTTCCCATACATCTGTTCTTGGCCAGTGTTGGAAAAAGGAAAATGGGCCTTTCATCTGAGGTAGCATCTCAGTTTTTTTGTCCTTGTGTTTTTATTCCATGTCATAAAACCACAACAGCTTTGCTGCTTCTAACATGTTTCTCAGCAGCAGCACACCTGAATTTTGGAGCTATTTAGGCTCTACATCACGACAGAAAATAAAACAGCTTGTTGATACGGTAGTCTGCATGCCAAAGGTTGCATGTGAAACACAAAAAGAATAGGGGGTATTGTAACAGAAAGGTGGTGCAGTTAGGCACACCCCCCAAATAACTCTGGGAACTGTCACATTTTGAAAGTAACCATTAAAAATTAAAACTACATGTCATAAAACCTCATAGAAATCCCTTTAAAAGCTTAATAATGGTTCACATATTTCATTAAATAGCAACCAGAGCAGTAAACCATTTGTGGTTGGTTCTGGTCATATGAGCTCATTTGTGGCTTGACTTTGTCTTGATGAAATTCCTTGCAAGAGCTGCTCTCAAAGGCAGAAAAACCAATGAGTTAGTTTCATGTATCTGATTTAATCAGATTGTGCAAATTATTTTTCACTGCTGCCAGGGAATCAGAAACATGCCTGTATCCCTCTCCTCAGTCTCAGGCGTCATTCTGGCACGCACAGGGTTTGGACCAGGTGAGCATGAAGAAGCATGCGGTAGCAATAGTCTGGTGGAAAGTTTAAAGAAATGGTTCAGACCACTACAGCACCTACATGGGATCATGTGGCTACATAAGTCTTGTACAACTTCATATTAGAAATACTAAGTGGATTCCCAAGAGGCTGTGAGCCCCAGCTGAGGAAACATGTTAACGCTTCTCCAGCTCCTTGGTACAGTCACTGGCAAACTCCTTAAGAACTGGGAGCCCCCTCAGATCTGGGGTGTTGCAGTGTGGTTATTCACTGTTACTCACTGATACTATACAGGGTCTGGGTTTCTGGGGTTATTGCCATGAACAGGGCTTCAGAACATAAAGGTGACTTGAAGCTGCAGGATTTAAGAAATAAATCAAGTAGGCTGAGTAAAGGAAAACTTAGAAGAGGGTTTGAATAAAAAGAATTGGAGCTAATGCTTTCTAAATTGAGTCTCTATTTGGACTGCACAGGGTGGGATTAGTAAATCTTATTCATTAAAAGCTCAGGTGTTACTTGTTTTTCCATTAGTAGGTGGAATTCAGCCTCCTAAGCAAAGGCAACAGAGTTACTGGAGACACACCTGCTCATGCTGCAGTTAAAGTTGCTCTAATCTCTTTTAAGCGTGTTCCTCACTGATGTGGGTCCTTGCTGATCTGTCTGAATTCACCAGCTCACAAGTCATCACGGTGTATTTCTAAAAAGCATAATGCTTTGCCTAAAATCTTCTTATAATTTGTCATAGGTAAAGATCATCTTCAAACCCCGATTGCTATTACTCATTATATACAACATGAAAGATGGAAATGTGTTTCTTTGTTTGGAAAAACATCATACCTTTGGGTAAATTTGGGGGTTCATGCAATTACAGTGCTGTTTTCTGAATCTGTTGTGTTTATCCTTCCTCCACTGGAAGAGGCAGGTGAAGAATTTAAATCCAAGTTTAAGAGGCAACAGATCGGGATTTTGGAGGAAAGTAGAAGAGTGGGATGAGTAGAAAGGTGAGGTGGAGGGAGAAGGAAAAGGCTGCAAAAGGAGAGAAAGGCAAACGTACTCTGTGTGAGCTGGGAGGATGCGGGAGCTGGTGGAGCTTGGCAGAGGAAGCACCGGTCTCAGGTGAGGGCCAGGACCCAGCACTGAGCCTGAAACGCAGGGCTCAGGGAAGCAGCAGATCCAGTGAAGTTAACTACCATATGCGTTGACTGTCTTCTGCTCAGTTCATGGGACTGGGCTTGGGCATCAATTGGAAGGCATCTGAAATCATGGAAACAAATATTAGGAACTGATGTATTAAGTTTTCTGGCTTTGTTGGCAAAAATCTGCCAGCAGGCGACAACAAATGGCTTTTAACTTATTGTTTTCTCTAAGGAAAGCATTATTTTTTTAAAGATCTCTCCATTAAATCTGCATATACTTGGAGCCCGAAGAAAACAATCTGTCTGGGGAGGGGGGGAAACAGAACAGCTGAAAATCTATTTGCTAAATCCTGCAATGGAGAGTATATATTTTAATGTGGAACAGTGATGACAGGGGAGGCTTTAGACAGCTTCAAAGCAAAAGCATCCAGGCAGGCAGTCCTCAGGACTTCAAAACCTTGTATTGAGACAAAGCTTTTTGTACATCAGAGCTTGAAATTCAAATCAAGCAGAGAGCGAGCCAAGCCAACTTTGAGTGTTCTGCATTTCACTTGATGGCCATAAAGGCTGCAAAAGTTTATCATTTACTTGCATCACATGTCCTTGTCATCATGTTATAGTGCTGCTTTGCAGGTGTTTCTTTGCTCTTTTTCTTCCAGTTTCATTGAGTGGTTACATAGATTTGTAGCATATCACATATGTTTTTTTAAAGCTTTTGTTTGGTTGGATTCTCCTTCCCTACCTCCAGCCTCAAAGGCAGATTTACAGGAATCTTCTAGATATGTGACAGTGCATTATTTGAAAAGCTTTGCTCTTATTTTTGTGGTCTTAGGGGTCACAAAGGACTACATGTGAGGATAAACATCAGGTTCCCCAGCTTGGAATAAAGGCAGACTGGATTATACAAAACACTTTAACAAACAAATCCAGATACTCTTCTCAGTGCCTCCCCTCTGTCATATCACTGATGAGATTTTGTGAATTTATTTTAAAATGACAGGAGTGCCATAAAGAATAAAAAGATCCCCAAACCTCTTTCAAAGAACCTGAGATAACATTTTAATTCAAGAGTGGCTCAGTAGAGATATTTTTATGTCAAAAATAGGAAAGGAATATTGTTGGGTAATTAGTGATAGGGTTTATATTTAATTGATGAATGTCCAAAAATTCATCTAGTGTAGGATGCTTTCAACTTAAGGGCAGAGAGGAAACTATATTTGCTTTTGATGAGGAAACAACTGGATGTCGCAAAATTGTTTCACTGCTGAGGCTTTGCTGGATTTGATTCAAATAAATGCTTAAAGCTTGGTTCTACATTGCTTGTGTTTTATACCACAGTTTCAGTTGTGCCATCTTTCTGCATGTGCTGTTGCAATTAAGGAACCTCTCTTTTACCAGTTACAGTTCTGGCACAGCTCAGCTATGCCAGAGATGGGCAACTGGGACACTTTTGGTTTGAAACTTGGCTTTTGTCAAGCTCAGCAGAGGACTGAGGTGACTGGAGAGTGATTACTCCAAGGCTTTGCTCACAGGCATTGTCTCCCAGGGGCCAATGTCAAAACCTGTGACAGCTGCCCCTCTGCTCTAAGTAGGATGAGAACCAGGTGGTTGAATGAGCACCAACCCACCATCCTCCTGGGCCAGTTGTGTAAATAATAATAAAAACTGCATAAGCAGGACCTGGTTTTGCCAGTGCTGCAGGAGTTGCAAGTCCCATTGCAGCGTGGCTGGTGCTGGAGGCTATGGAGCTCCTGAGGGGAGTGTCCCCATGTCACTGTGGTGATGGCTGCTGTGGACACACATAGAGACACACCTGCAGGGACCTTTCGCAGTCTGGAAGAGTTTTGGTACCTCTGGTCTCAGGTGACACTCGGTACTCTGCAGAGCACCAAGGGGCTAGGTGGCACTTGGGGGGGCTCACAGCTCTGATCCTGGGTGCCCAGGGGGCTTAGCACCACAGGTACTTGCTGTGGATGGGTGCCACTTACAGCCTGGCAGGAGGTGAACTGGGTGGCTTGAGAAAAGCTGTACCCAGCACGAGTGAGAAGTAGCTCTGCCAGCTAGGTGCAGGGGGTTAAGGCAAACAGCAAGAAATAGCTCTGCTCTCCTTTAAGCAGGACAAGGCAAAGGTTATGCTGGTTTCAGCTGTGCGTGGTGTGGCTGAACGTGATGAGGTTTGTTTGGGTATGGGATTACTTTCCATTTCTTTTGGAAAGGGTGAAGGGAGTGCCCAAGGCCACACTATGTTTGGTCAGTGATAGGCATCTACTGGGCTACCAGCAGTCACAAAATGCCTCCTGGTGTTCCCCTGCATGTCAATGTTCTGTCATTCCATAAACAGTTTATTTTGTCCCTCGAGGTCCTCCTAATCCTGATATCACTGGCATGCTATTAACCTGAGGACAGAGGCAAGGCTATGCCGCAATGAGAGGCAGCTGCTCCAGGAGCTAAGGTAAGGGACTGAAATGGGATTTATGCCTCCTGCTCCTGGCTCTGCTGTGGTTTCATAGCATAACACTGAAAGTCACTTATGCTCTGAGCAGTTTAGCCATCTGTATGGTGGACACCAGATGTGTCTTCAGGAGGAGGCTGGCATTTGCTTATAGCCAGTTCTGGGCTTCCTTTCTGATGGACCTGGAGTCTGTAGCATCATAGACTCAAAGATCAGGAGATGGCACTGCACTCCTCACAAATGTAACTATTTTAATGGCAGTATTGACAGCAGAATGTGAGAGGATGGTAATTCCTGCTGCGCTTCTCCAATTCTGATGTTGTTTCCAGGTCAAGACAAGGGAATGGTTTTGTGTTTTGCTCTGCTGCATAGGACTGAGCTATTTATTACTTCCATACCGAGTGGTGTCTTTCTGAGGGACCGATGCTCAGCCAGCTATGGAGGATTGGTCTGGAACCCTCCTCTGGGGATCTGGCTGCCAGCTAGGAGGGACAGGTAGCATTCAGCTGTGGGCAGCTGGCAGTAGTCCTTGCTGAAAGGCAAAGGTACAGAGATGGGTACAAGAGACCTCCTGACACTTGCAGAAGTGATTCTCACCTCTGAAGTGTTATTGGCTCTGTTACTGCTTCCAAGACCACAGGTAGCAGGAGTCTCTTTGTGTCTTCTGCTGTCCAGAGCCAGGCAAAGCCCTTCACTCAGCCATCAGTAAACAGAAAAAGTGCTGTTGGCCAAAGAATTTTTTGGTGAAAAAGCTTCACTTCATTTTGGGTATTTTTGTTTATTTTTTCTGGGGCTTTTTTTTAAAATAAAAGGCAATTCCAAATTTAGGGTAAAACAACTACAGAAAACTTAGCCAGATGAAGACGCTGTTAGTTTTCAGTTTGGATGTCTCCTCGGGAACTACCAAAATGTGTTCTGGAAAAACTAAAGTAGTTTTTGTTTTAAACGCCTGACCCACAATTAGCATTTTGGCTTATTCTAACGCGGAGGCCTTAGGCTCTGTGGCTGCTGATTGCCGTGGGCAGTGTTTGTGCCTGCAGGACAGGTTATTACGGAGCGCTCCTGTGATTCGGGCTAGCTTTGTAGACAAAGAAGCATCACGCGCACCAGGATGTGGCTCCTTGCCTGTAGAGGAGGTGAGAAATGCATCCAGGTAAACCTGGACTATAATCTCTGTGCCTGTGTAAAATCTTAAATGTTCTGTGCAATGCTTTTGTTAGAGCAGTAAGAGATGGAGGAATCCCTATGTGCATAGGCTATGTTTTTAGCTGTATATAACCAACAGGGGGCATTAGGTTTATGCTTATTAAATGTGTATTTCTACTCCTAGCAGAGAAAAATCTCAAAGTTGTTTGATTGAAAACAGCAGGATGGGAATCCTGTATCCTACAAAAGATACAGAGCTCTGTTTTTCCAGAAGATTTAGTAACTGCATAAGTCTGTTCTGTTTTCATTAGGTCTAGCTTGCGCCTATTTCGAGATGAAGATAAGTGAGATTGATGTAATTAAGAACCAGATGATTTTTGTATGATTTGTAGCTCAAAAAGCACTTGAAAAATATAAGTGTTTTCGGTGCAAATTGGTTTGTATTGATGATTTCCAGTTTTCTAAGCAGAAATTAAAGTCAGGCTGCAATTATATCTTTCTGATGGAAATCAGATTCAGCAGTACGCAGTCAACTGCTGCTCTTCATTATGGAGGAAACCTTGCCCTGAGTTATTTGATTACTGAATACAAAGGACTTTAGTGAGGAGCTACAGTGCAAGCACGAATTGTGGTCTTTGAAAATGAAAGTAATATTTGTTACGGAGATAATTATTATGACTACAACCACTCATACTCTGTATGTGGGACTATTCATATACACATTCTGGAGGAGATGTGTTTTTTTATATTTATAGCAGTGATTGTAGAAGCAACTTTTTTTCTTTTCACACATGAATTTGGAAAACCGTATCCTGCTCTGCGCTTCTGTCATACCCAAGCAGCTGGATAACTCTTTTAGGCAAAGTGATTTCTACAATGTATAGTTAACTTGAGCTGTGTTTGGAAATATGGAAAGAGGTTAAGGAAGTAGATACTAAATAATTATGTGATATTTTAGGTGATGTTAAATAGTTAGGTGATATATTAGGAGAACTGTTTTCATAAAGCAATGTCAAAACAAATTGTTGGCTAAAATGTACAGACACTCTAAGTTTCAAGAAGTTGATTTAATTACCTGCCTTATGTTAAAATGGGTTTTACATAACCTAATAACTTAATTTCTTCCAAAGTCACAGTTATGATTTTGAAATAAAGTAAACAAATGAGCAGCCTCTAGCAGTTGCAGAGCTTTTGCCTGCCAGTGCATCTGGGATGCTGTGAGCAATTTTTGGTCCCCTACAGTCAGAGAAGAGAAATTCTATTTGGACCAGTGGCACACAGTATTTCCCTTCCCCTGAGCCCTCTTCATACTCCTGTCAGAAAAAAGGCAAGAGGAGTCTGGTTCATTTTTATCTAGCAAGAACAAAGGTGAAGGGGATACAACTGCAAATAGCCAGTCCTGTAGCACAGTGCTGCTCAGAGAGGTAAGAGAGTTTATAAAGTAAAGCACAACGTTTGCCTGAGAAAAATGGCAAGCTTTGCAAACCTGCAGGTGTTACGGGAAAGTACAGTTTTTGGCAGGTCTCTTTAGGTGGTGATGAAGTAAGGAGGGTTGGACCCTTCCCAAGCATTTGTCCTAATGGCAAGTGCATTCAGTTAGAGTCTTCCCCGCGGTACCTAACCCCAAACTGCTCTGTTGGGAGTGGGAAATTCCTAGTGGTGGCATTTCCCAAATGCCTGAATTGCTCTGATGTAGTGACCCCACTGATCTTCAGAGCAGGGGCTGTACCACTCTCCCACCGCCCTCTGCTGCCACAGAACTTGGGCTCCCTGCATGTATGCATGGGTCAGAGGGGTTTACAGAGCATTTCTCAGCCTTGTTAGCTGGAGGAAATCACAAGGAGGGTACAAATGCTTGCATGTCCAATTTGCTGCTGCCTGGTGTTTCTGACCTCCGCCTGTTGCCCAGTTTGTGTGTTGGATCTTAGCAGAAAGCTCTGCATTATTAAACAGGTTGTGGGAGACATCCCACAGCCACGGGCTTACAGACAGTTCCGTTAAGTGCCATATCGACATGAGAAGAATGGTCCAGATTCCTTTCAATGCACTTGAGGAAGAGGCTTAGTTTTAATTGCTTCTATCAGATTGTAGGTTTGCCTGCACGAATAAATGAAACTCTTAAAGAGGACAAAGTTTAAGTTACTAAAAGGTAATTGCTACAGTAGCTTTCTCTTAGGATCTGCTCTTATTTCTGCATATATCTGACTATATTCTTAATGTTAACTATGATTTTTTTCCCACTCAAGTCCAAATGCTCAGAGGTGAACTTCCCATTCAAGTCTTCAACACAGGAGCAGGTTGTAATTTAAAAAAGAAGATTCATTAGTTCCAGAGAGGGTTGGATCAGATTCATCAAGAGAATGAACATTCACATATTCATCTCTTTCCTTGTCTCTCTTCCCCTTCCCCCCCCACAGTGAGGGATTAAGTTTTCTTTTTACGCTTCCAGTATACCTTTCCTGTAGTTTGCATTGCTCATCTCCTGCAGCATGGTACTCACATCAGTGAGTGGATGGTGCTAGAGTGCAACTTGCCTGTAAAATTTCAAAGCCTGAAAGCCTGATGTGGGTGTATGCTAGTGCATTTTAAAGTTCATGGTGGGATTTCCAAGCATGGATCATAGAGAGCTAATATATGGGTCTGACTTAAGCTCAGGGGCCAAGTAACAAAATTAAATCCCGCTTTGATGCTTGCAGACCTCTTCTAAAGACAATCTTGTGTTACTCTGGCCCACGCTTGGGAGCAGTTCCCTGTGTATTTGTTCCCTATATGTACCTGTTGGTCTCGATGTCTCATTTTGTGCCAGACTCAGAAGCAGTTGTGATATTTGTGATGCAGGTCTTTTGTTGCTTTTGTGCACTTTTCTAGAGCAGTAAGAAGGTCTTGAGGAATGGTTAGAGCACGATAGCGTCTGCAGCTGCAGTTTCAGCCCCGGAGTGGTGACAGCTCTTGTCTCCTGAGTGTTAGGATGAGTGTCTTGGTCCAGGAGGTACCCTGTAGTTGCTCCATCTGCAGCGACTTGACTCTGAGGGACACCATATCTTAAGACTTCTTCCATAGTCCAAAGGTGCTGCAGGCAGTACAAGGTCTGTAAGCTTCAGGCTGGCCACCCACTATAAAAATGTGTTTTATCTTACATTGCTTACCTGGCATGTTTATAGTCTTAAAGGAAGCAACCAGATCATCTAGACAGATCTTTTTTTTGAAAGTTGCTTGGTCAAAGCCCTGGCACATCCTTCTTTTTTGTAAAACAGACTTTAGTGTCTGTCAGTACTTAATTCAGTTTGAACTGCATTTTAAACAGCATGTCATCTGTTGGACCTGCTTGTGTTAGTGAAGAGTTGTGTTATTTTGTGTATCCAACAGAACAGCAAATTAGGGACAACTTTTCTATGCTAATCAATTAGTCATGTAAGATGTTACCGCTTTCCAAAGAAGTGCTGGAGTAGCAGCCGTGTTACTTCTTATGAAAGGTTTGTGTGTCAGCAAATTCTGCATCTATGTTATGTTTTCTGCAGAGCCATCAGCAAATCCTAATAAAACTTAATGCAAGAAAACATTGCCAGGGAGGTGATAGGTTGAGATTAACTGCACTAAAGAGAGGCAATTCCATGCTAAGTTTTTTAACCTATCTGAAGAGTCACTATTATAAACATAGCAATTTAAGGACTTTTTTTCTAATTTTGTGAAGATCAATATGAAAACTTGCACAGAATTAATCTAAAGAAGAAAAAGAGGACAGCCAGCTACCGCTTATTCTAAGCCTGGAGAGCTAAACTATGCATAGGCCACATTAGCACTGGGGTCAGTGGAAAACTTCACTGGTGCACAAATATTTAGCTGAATTGGATGTTTACTGGGTGTCACGGTTTAACCCTAGCCAGCAGCTAGGACCATGCAGCTGCTCGCTCACTCCATGGAGGGATCGGGAGGAGAATCAGAAGAGTAAAAGTGAGAAAACTTGTAGATTGAGATAACTACAGTTAAATAGGTAAAGCAAAAACCGCACACGCAAGCAAAGCAAAACAAGGAATTCATTCACTGCTTCCCATCAGCAGGCAGGTGTTCATCCATGTCCAGGAAATCAATGACATCCATCACACGTAAGGATTAGTTGGGAAGACACAATGGCGTAACTCCGAACATTCCCCCTTCTTCTACCCCCAGCTTTATATACTGAGCATGACATCGTATAGTATGGAATATCCCTTGGGTAAGCCGGGGTCAGCTGTCCCAGCTGTGTCTCCTCATAGCTTTTTTGTGCACTCCCAGCTTACTCACTGGCAGGGCGGTGTGAGGAGCAAAAAAGGTCTTGTCTGCTTAGCGACAACCAAAAACATTAGTGCGCCATCAACAGTATTCCCATTCCAAACCCAAAAAATAGTACTGTACCAGCTGCTAGTAAGAAAGGCAACTCCATCCCGACTGAAATCACGACACTGGGGAATCTCTGCTGTTATCCCGCAGATCTTTTGCCTTAGTAGTTAGGAAAAGGGACTCGTAACTAATTTTTTTTCAGCTTGCAGTTAGACATAAATTGAGGGATAACATCTATGGAAGGGGTAATGTTCAGCTGCCTTCCAGAATGGCATTAATGATCAGTTCCTCTGTCGTGTGACACATCCATAGGTAACTGGATTTTCTGTACCATATGCTGAAATTAAGGTTTCCGTGTCAAACCGATTTCTGTCAGGAAAAAGACCATGTGAGCAAGAGTTGGTGCAGACGTGCATCTGGTGTCACCCTTTTCTATCTGAAAAGGAGTTTGGGCAGGTGCATGAAGCATCAGGCTGGCAGTAAGACAATCTGTGTCTGACTGTGGGCTCTAACCTGATTTTTTTGCTGCCTAACTGTTCTGTCTTAATTTGCTATCTATAGAACAATATTTTTTTGCCTGTCTTTAGCTCAAACTGAACTATGTATGTACATGTACATATAGGTGAAGTGTATTAGTTGCTGAAACTTTCTGGTTTTCCAGTAATACAGGTTTTAACAAGTATGTTTAAACTCAAAATTCAGCCCCCTGCTGAGTTCTAATGACAATTTCTTTAAAAAAAATCGCTGTTGAGCTAAGCCCTGGTGTAAGTAATTTCCTTCTCAAAGATGTTTTTTTATATACAAGTGTATATACATGTTTAAAATTGAAAAAACCCTTGTTCTTAATTGCCTCAGTGTTATAACATTTTACCCAAAACATATAAAATGCTTAACTTAGACTGCCTACGTTAGAAACAAATGCTGTGTTTAAAGCATTTTTCTGTGTGTTTTTTTTTTTTTTTTAAGTACATAATTGTCAGGACAACTTAATGTCACCCACTTATGCTGACACTTCAGCTGCCAAAAAGTCTTGAGATTTTTCTAGTGTACTCAATGCACGGTCCTCAGCGTCTCAGAGGCATTCCTGTAATAGTGAAATGTGGTGAACACTGTGGAATTCTAACTCTGGAGAAGGTTTTTTCTGCAGCTCCTCCACATTTCCGAAGAGGGTCCAGAACCTGATATGGTTCTTACACAGAGAAGGGTCCAGAAGAGGACCTGGGAATAACCTGTAACACCTCTGGGAAGGAAAACGTAGTGATGGTCTCTTTCAGACTGCCCTGCCGGCCACAGCCTTTGCCACAAGCACCGCTGGTGGTCAGTTTGTCCTCCTTTCTGCCAGTGCAACTTTCCTGTCTGCTTTCCACATGTGCATGCTACTTAGTGTGGAAGAAAAAAAGATACNAAAAAAAAAAAAAACAAAAGGAAAAAAAAAAAAAAAAAAAAAAAAAAAGAGCCAAGATCAGACCTAGAACCCCAGCTCCTAGAGTCATGGAATTAGAGACTCTTGCCTTTCACTTCTTTAACAAAGAAAAGTTTCTTCCCTTGGGAGTTCCCCCCCAAAAGCCTGGAAACACAGCCATATCATTGTCTTTGAGTCAATTCTTGTCTCTGAGGCTGCAGAAAGCCTGAAAAACCACTGTGATGCAGAAAATGGCTTCATCCCCCAGCAAGATGCTTGCTTGGTCCCTGATGGGTCACCATGGATGTAAAAGACGAGTGGAAGGTATTTGCAGCTATTCATTTCATACTACCCCAATCCCCAGTGGGATTGGGACCTGTGGGGGTGCGAGGGGGGAAAATCATGCTGTTGGGGCCTCTGTTAGATTTAATCCAGACTATTATCAACTGCTGCCTGAAAAAATATTGCTTTCTCCTGTTAGGATATTACTTATTTCTGATTCCCCTGCCCCTGCGGTGTCAAGGATTTATTGCTGGTTCAAGTAGTCCAAAGACACCCACAAGCAGTACATCCTGGAGGCAAAAACAGGGTTTTGTGTATCGTAAACTGAGCCCAGGAAGGACCTGTGAGCCTGTGCAGCCCTCGCCTCTGTTTTGGACTTCCTCAGAGCATGCCTGAAAGGATATTTTTGGGCTATAAAAACTTTAGGATTAGTCAAAAAGTCTAAGAGAAACAGAAGATGCTTCCATGAGGTATTTTTAGCTGGACACTGCTTTAAATGCAAAACACTTATTCTAAGACATGACCATGGACTGTTTCTTGTTCTGAATCTTTTCTGTGATGATTTACCTGTTGGCAGAAATAACCCAAAGAGTATGATTTTGAAGCATAGAAATACTCTGTAATTCCATCTTCACCTGATTGTTATTTCGGGCATTACCTGTTTGTGGATAGANAAAGGCAAGAGGAGAAGGACATCAGTGTCAGTTTGTTTTCCTTGGCTCTCTGTAATTAATCCGGTGATTTATCTCTGTAAAGCCTGACAATAAATTATTGGTTCCTATCACCTTATTTCTTCAGGAAGAAACCATGGAAGGGGAAGTTGCCACAGGCCAATTAGAGCCCCCAGCGATTAACCTCAGTGCTGACATTTGCTGTCCTTATACTGGAGTAATATTTCCTCCCCTTATTCCATGTAGCTTTTTGACCCACTGAACACCAACCATTTACTCCACTGACTTCTGTGACTCTGTCCTATCTACCCTTGACCCAAACCTCACTTCTCTGGCCATTTCAAGCTGCCATCTGCAGTACTGATCTTACTGGATTTTTATGTTAACTCAGAGGACTCTTCCCTCCTCTCCTTTCTAAGGAGCGGTTTGAGATTGCCACCTCTTCTCTCCTGAAAGTCTCAAAGACATGAAAACTTTCACTTCCATCACTGTATGTTTCTCTACCCGTAAATGAGCTGCAGCATCTGTAATGGTTTCCTTGCAGGGTTAGAAATATGAACTCTGTGCCCTTGAAAAGAAGGAATTCTCTTCTTTCCAGGGAGAAGGACCACAGGAGTCCTGGTTTGGACCTTGCAGCATCTGTCTGGTGCTGTGATAATGGACTTTGAAAGTTTTGATGCTGTTAAATTTGAGGTGTTATTTTAGGTCATTTCAGAAGCTTTAATGGCTCCCTGTGATTGCACAGCTGGACTGATGATAACTGAAGCACAGACTTTGCAGGTGAAGAAATATGAAAAACAATGTTAATAAAATGATCACATTTTAAAGGCTTTTTTCCCAAGCATCTGATTCTGGCTTAAGAACAGCTTGTGGAAAAGTAAAGTGGAGGTTTCTAAGCACTCCATAGTGAGGCAATCACCATATGATGGTTGGGTTGCTTCTGCCCTTTTGTCTATCCATTGTGACACAGTCTTCAGTTATGTTCCCCACAATATTTCATATGTGTGTTCGTATATACACCTCCCTCATTGGCTGGCAACTTCGGTACAAATTTGGCCTGTAATACCTTTGGTAGTGCTCGTCAGAGAAAATGGAAGGTAAAAAGCAATGAGGCAACGTCTATAAAATTCTTGTGTTAAAAGCAAACGAGGCCTGGAATAGTTAAATCTGTTACAGGGCTCTTCCATGAAGCTATGCAAGTCACCCAAATCCAGTGTCTCCCAGTACCCGCTCTTCCTATTTTTTTCATAAGGAAATGCACAGGCTGCAATCTGGAGAAGTGCTTTTCTCTCACAACTGTAATTGAAGTTGCCAGACAATGAACACGTAATCTTCTACTAAAGCGGGACTCCTCTGCTATAGGATCCTGGATGTCTCAAATTGGACACTATGAATTACGAGAAGATTTTGACCTTAATCTCACTGTGCCCCTGTTTCCTGTCTGATCCCTGTATGACAAAGTAAAATGCAGAAGATGTTCATTGATGCCTACAAAGCACCAGTTGATTAGTGATGAGCACCATGAAGAAATTAATCATGCCATCCTTGAGCAGAGGTTGGCTGGTGTCCCAGGAATATGGCACAGTGCCATGTTGAATGAGAAGTATACAGGGGAAAGACTTAGCCATTGCCCATTCACTGAGCACCATCCCAGATGCATCCTAGGTGCATGATATGCCAGAAGCCTTAATTCTTCCTAATTCCTGTGTGCTTCATTCGTCTGTCCCCTCAGCATGCTGTTGCCTCATGTAAGTTCTGCATCTCTTTGCTTTGGACTGCCAAAGGGGCTAAGGGACAGGAGATCCATAATGTCCAGGTCTGGTTGTCCAGACTTACTTGTGCAACACAACAGAGAATGAAGAGTTCTCATCATTGACAAATCAGATGCCAGCAAATACTTTGGCTCTGAGGTTTCATCAATATTTTACATCATTTTTTATACCAAAAGCAAGAACTTTTGTCAAGTTCATATTGATTTCCTGTCTGTCAAACTGCTTTTTCAAATTTCTAATGGAGCAGGAAGCAAAAGGCAAAAAAATAGGAAAGAAACTGTAATTTATTCCCTCCACCTATTTTTTTTTTTCTCCTAAGTATACTTTCTTGGTATTATCAGCTGTTGCTATGAGCAGAGGTATTTCCTCCTTTCTGAAGGCTACTGTCCAAACAAAATGAAGAAATGCTGTCACATATACAAGCAGATACGCTGGCATCTCCTCAGCAACTTTTGAACTCAGATTTCCCCTGCACGGTGAAAGGGACAGAGGTGCTTGCTTCCTGCAGATTTTGATGGGTCCCATGCGCACTTCTTGGATAGCGTTTTGGAGCCAGTAAAAGGGAATTGACCTTATAGGCCGCTTTGCTGAAAAGAAGACAGTTGCGGTGTTAGCCCACCTGTTTCTGACAGGCGTAGTTTAACCATGGTGAAATATTTATGGACCTCATGTCTCATTAATTGCCATAAAAGTCTCTTGTCACATTCTTCCGGGCTTTAAGGAGCAAACTCTACCTGCTTTTCCTGCAGTTAGCAAGCTTCAAATATCTCTCTCTGGCATCTGTTTCCCACTTGAGCCCTTGTTTCAGCAATATACCTGTTAAGTCATGAGACACAAATCTATTGGAAAGCAAACATTGCTAGTTTTGGAGTTCATAGATGGATTTGTACAAATCACATTGTTTATAACCAAAACTAGTGGTCATCTTGATTATGATTTTTAGAATGGGAAGTCTTCTGTGTGCACCTGGGTTAGCCTCGGCAAGGCTCAGAGCTGTTTTCTATCCCATCACTCTGTTCTGCTCACAATATTTTTAAACTTATGTGGGTGGGTCTCATTGGGTGCGCAATGTGGTCCTGAGGTCCCTGACTCACCTTATTAGATACAAACACTGAAATCAAAGGCGATGTTGTGAATCGGTTCAGCTGCTCGGATGCTTTAATGACTCAGGCCATTGGGGTTGGTCAGTTTATGCTGGCCTGTGCCTCCCTCCTCTTCTAGGAGCCCCCTGAGTCCCAGGCGATGATTCTTCAATTCATAAATTCATGGAAGATACATTTAAAGCTCTGTGCTGTGGATAAGAACCAGTTCTGAAATGCTCAGTAGTCCCTACAGTAAAATAACCCTCTCCTGTAGGTTTAGATTCAAGGGGTCAGCTCTTCACCAGATGCAGCTGAACTTTATAGCGTGCACTGTCTCTGCTTGCTGTGGGAGTCAACGTTTGCCCGCTGCTCGGTGGATATGGGGTATTGTGCCTTTTGTAGAAATACCAGTACAGAGGTAAATCACCCTGAGCAGGTGTTTCAAATTTCAGAAGAAAAGAAATGGTGAAGCAGAAGAGGAAGGAATAGTGATTACTGTTTTGCCCTGGTAGAGCAATGTGCTCATTCCCTTTTAGCCTTTCTCCTTTTAGGAAAGGAAAGCTCGTTTCTTTGCTTGAAGAAATAAAGTTTGAAAGCTGGGAAGAAAGAAGGACTAGGAATCCTCTGAACTTCCATCAGGAATGTCATTACATTTAGCTTAGACTTATTTTTTAATGTTTTAACAACTAATTAATTCCCTAAAATTCAAACTGTGTTGACTTACCTATTCTGGGATAAAAAAATCAATGTGTTTTGAACCACAGTGGATTTTCTGCCACATTTAAGAACAGCTAGTTGAGACTGGGGTATTTTTCATTTGGAAAGAAACTGCTTAGGTGCCTTTTCCCTACTTAGAATGACCTGAAACCTTTCTGACAGCTTCTTGTGTGGTGGCTCGACTCTGTTTCCAAGCACAATTTGAAGATCCCCAAAAGAAGACAAGAGTCGCTTTGCAGTTCCTAGTTTGCTTTCTTTATCAGACTCTTCTTTTCAAGGTTATCTTTAGCCTCATCCAGCATTTCATTACCTTGATGCAAGGACTCGACAGGAGGCAAGAATCCCACCACATGTCCTGCCCTTCTATCCCATCAGACAACTGTGACATTTATAGATATGTTTTTGGAGCTTGTCCCTCTCTGTAACCTGCTGTTAAATTAGTGCCAGTGGAAATATATCAGCAAAAGTTAACAGTGGCATCTGAAGCTGAGGAGATGAAGCAGGGAAGATGGAGTGACTCTCAGACATGACTGCCACACCACAATGGAGAAGTTTAGTAGAAAGGGTAAACAAGAAGGGGTTTGAGGCATTAATCAAAAGATGGGGAGGGGAGAGGAGGTAAATAGGCAAACCTAGGTTTTAAAACAAGTATAGGAAATGAGTAGAAAAATTCAAATTGGGTTCAAATTGGGTGGACTGGAGAGAATTGGGGAGCAGAGATCCTGGCAACTCTGTCCGGACAGATCAGTCACACAGTATTTGCTTGTGCACAGATGTTTTTATATGGCTACTGCTCACTTGAAAGAAACGAAGGTGTTGCCGTCCACCCGCCAATTACCAGGAGCCAAATTACCCTGTATCTGGGGCAGAGCTCAGCAGGAGCATCTTTTAAACCACACCGCTCTAAGGAAAGCCCTGAAGATTTCAGAGCGTGGGGGGTGAACGGACAATTAAGCATTTGACAAATAGGGTCTGGTTCACTTCTCAAACTAGTTTTACATCAGCATTCACAAACTGATTGTAATGGAGCTGCTCCTGATTTGCATTTGTTTAAATTAAAACAGAATCAGACCTTTTCCTTCCAGCAGCTGCTTCTGGCCATTTGGCAGCAACAGTAGTCCTGGCACTCGGATTGAAAGAGCTGCTCCTGCAACAGTGCCTGGTGTGGTAGAGCTTTTAAGCATGTGCTTAACTTTTAGCAGAGGAGTTCAGGTGACCTCAGTGTGACTTGTTGGATCTAGACCCAAGCATGGGAAGGAGGAGGTGCTGAAAACAGGCTGGGAAAAAAAAATATTGATTTTTCCACAGCGGAATAGTGTCCTCTGGGAGAAACATTGCTGCTTGTGCCAACTACGGCTGGAGTGTGCAGCACACCGGCATGTGCTCTGGAGGGCATGCTCGTACCCTGGCAGGGATTGCCTCGACAAACAGCAATTTTCTGTCTTTTGTTTCCTTCTGTGATTCTCTCTAGTCTGTAGCAGCGTGCAAAATTAGCAGAGGCAGGTGGAGAAATTCCTTCAAGGATTTGACTGTCCTTACCTTTAAAAGTCACTCTCCGAGTAATGAAAAGCCTGTAAGAAAAAAGCGGCTAGGTCAAGAGTAGGGAAGACCTTACAGAGAAATTGGCATGTAGTGTCTCACTGCACTGACTCATCTGCTGCTTTGGGGTTTCGGCACAGGAGCAACACAGAGTGATTCGACTGGGTCACTGAATGAAATGATAGAAAAGGGGGCTCCAGCCCCAAATCTGCCTCCTGTTTTCTCCCCCTCACAGCTGCTCTCACTGGGAGAGGGAGGAATCCTCCAAAAAATGGTTGACGGCTTCATGCAAGGCTGGCATTTTACATGTTACGTTGCACTTTATGGATATTATTTGCGAGCAAAATGCAGTCACCTTCCACTATGTCATACAGCACTTCGTGGTCCGTCTTCCCCGACACCCAGGTGCTGAGAACATGGGAACGCTGTCTTAAAAAAAAACCCCACCGTGTGGATGAAAATGCAAGGGTTTAGCGTTTTTGTTTTTGGTTTGTTTCGCTCAGGGCGACAGGGCAAAACTTCGAAGGGGTTTCGGGGAGAGCGGACGGCCAGGGGAGGATGCGCGGCGGCGGCAGCGCGGGTGGCGCCCG
>VXBH01006918.1:0-79566 GCA_013400035.1 Rynchops niger | reverse complement strand
CACCCACCCCCCCTCCACACACACACAGAGAAGCCCCACGAGTTTTCCGAGATGGTCTAAACAAGACTGCAGCAATATGCTGACCCTATGTAGAGAGTCCTATAAGGAGAGTCAGCTGACAACAGTTTAAGTGGTTTGGCACTTTTATGAGACACCATTAGCAAAAAAGGCAAATTCCAGACGTTTCACAGAGCCTGTCAAATCCAGGCTGCATTTGCTCTGCAGTGGAAGGGTGGTAATTCTGAAGGACAGCTCTGTGTAAAGTTGCTTGAGTTAGGAGTTCCTAGATGGAAACGTTGCTTCTTTTTATTATATAGTGATTATTATTACTTGTGTTCTGCTGCTGCTTCATTTAAAAAAAAAAAAAAAAACATCTTTTCAATGGTGGCTTTTCTAAAAAGATTAAATTCCTGTTTTCTTGGGATGAGGTGGAATTCTGAAATGGTGATTTAACCAATTTTGGTTACAAGTGGTACCCAAGCATTCTTGAGAAAAGATGATTAGAGACAATGTTTCTCACTTGGCTAAGCATATCTCCTGGCATGATTTAGCTGTTCTTGCTCTCCTGTGATTACATAACATGAATTTTACACTGCTTTGGGCATTTCGTTGGTTAAAAAAAATTGCTTGCACACTGTGGTCTCTTGGTTTTTTTTGGGTTTTTTTTTTGGTTTTTTTTTTTAAACAAAACAAGGCTCAGCACTGCATTGAGTATTAGCTGCTGAAAGATAGAGTGAGATTAAAGGCTTGCTGCTCTCTACAGCATAGGCTGTCTTTGTACAAAAGAGCCTTTTTACAAAATAGAAGTGCAGCAACAGTAAATACAGTGCCTTTAACAATTGTTTTCCTCAATTGTGTTTTCCAACCTGAAATTTTGCTAACTGTATGCCTCTAATACCCCAGTTCCTTGTCATCGGTATTAAACCTTGTAAATAGGAGAGTTATATTAGCTAATTAAAAGCCTGATGACTTCCTAAGAGGAATCTAGGAACTCCGAGGCAGGTGAGTCTGCTGGCTGAGCCCTGCTTCCCTGCGCTCTTATGGACAGACACTGGTGTTGTGATGTGTTTAGTCAAAGAAATTATGTAACCTACAGATTTGGGCTCTCTACAATATATGAGAAAGGGGGATGGGTGAAAAACATGATTGGTGGAGGCAATGACATAAAGACAATCTTAGAAATAATAAAAATTGACTTTTATCTCTAAGGAAATGGGAAGTGGGAATGCATTTTCAGTGCATCGGAGAAATCCAAGCAAGGATGAATGCGTTATCAGACTTTTCAGGCTAATCATCATGCAAGTTTTGAAGTTAGCTGCATGTTAATGTTTTCAGAGTATGAGATACCACCACATGGTAATCTGGATCACAGTTGCACAGAGTTTCCTATACTGGATCAGACCATTGGTCTGTCAGATTTACTGTCCCGCTTTCAGCAATGGCCAGTGTCTAGTAGACCAGGGAGGAAGTCCCCTGCGTCCGTAGTAAAATACTTGTGAGACGGGGTGCTGCTGTACGTGGAGAGAGAAGACTTTCCCTTCTGGGCCACAGCACAGATATTGCACAAGTTTTAGTTACCAGTGTCTTACTGCAGAATGCGAGCTGGATTTATGCATTGCCATCTGTATCTTTGGCTATCCTTAACAATCACTGTTGTGATACTATTCTTTCAGTGAAGTCGTGGTATACCTAAAAAACAAAGTGAATTCAGGTGTTCTGGTGTAGGCGTAGTGGCTCAGTTTTGTTTTGTCCAGTTATTAGTAGATAAACTCTGTTAAGAAGTACTTATCCTTGAGAATACCTCCAGTATAGTATGTTCTTTAAAAAAACTAGCTTGAAGAACGTAGGTCTTGTATATTGAATCCAACAGGAAGACAGCTGTGGAGATCCCAGTGCTAGTGTCCTTGCTATGCTCATCACCCTGTAATTTGTAGATCTTTTGTTGGCTCCTTTTCTTTTTCTTCTGAAGACAGTGTGAACTACCAGTCTTATCTGTTGAAGGCCAGAACAGGCAAGGAGAGCTTGCCTCTCCCATGAAGGGAGTCTGAGCCTGGGTCTGTCTTGCAGAAGGCATCTGCCCTGGGTGGGTGGTCCTTGGCGGGTAGCGTAGCAGGGCTCATGCACATGCTTTAGAAAAGACTGATTGTGTAAAAGTCCTTTGGCTCACTCCAAAAAAGATCTTTGGCGTGAACTAACCAACATGGAGTGTGGACCATCAGGGGACGGGGAGGACCAGGAGTGAACCTGGCGTCTGATGATGGAGGTGCACTCAGTGCTCGCCTGCAGCAACGCTGGCAGGGCACATCCTTGGGCTGCCATCAGGTGAACACCTGTGGTCTGGCTGCCTTTCCTCCCTGCTGCATGCAATGAGTATGGATGTATGTCAGGAAGGAGCAAGTCAGTTGGCAGCCTGTAGGCAGGTCTGTAGCTCACTTGTCTTTTTCTATACCTGACCTGCTTGAATGAAGACTTGGCTTGTGCTAAGAGGCTGCTATGGGACTTCATCAGAGAGTTACCGCAGCAGAGCACAGCGGGACATCAAGGTACCCTTGTCTGAGGGTCATTGCTTTGGAGCTGCTGGCAAAGGAGGCCAGGAGGAACACACAGCCAGTTGTGTTTGGTGGGGAACAGGTTTGCCTTTGGTGTTAGGCTGCCCTATGGCAACTGGAGATGGAGAAGAAAGGAGGTTTCTCCAGCCCTTTTCTCTTACGCCAGCTTCTAGTAGCCAGCTGGAAATTGAACAGAGTGGGATTTGCTGTAGTCAGACAAATGGAAATCTTAACCCAAGACATGACATAACTGTGATGGACCTTTCTTAGCAGGGAAACCACATAATTGAGTTGTAGAAATATGGCAATCGGTCATGCAGATGGATTTAGTCCAGGACTGGCTGTTAGGACACAAACTCAGGGGAGGTAACTGCAGAAATGGACTTTCATGAGTAGTTAGTGGTGATGATGGGATATAAGGCAGTCTCTTCTCCAACTACACAAAGCCCCTCGAAACCCTAAGGTTGTATTCTCTACTAAGGAGTCTCTGTTGTTGATCAAGGTTAGGCTCCAAAATGGAGACATATTGGAGAACATACAGGGAGTCACAGCAGAGAACTCAAAGCAAAAACTCCTCCATGTCCCTTTGAACTCTGCATTTTAAAGAAATTATGGCCAAATAAAAAGAGGTTCTCTCAAAGTGTCCTGTCATCCACTATACAGTTAGTATGTTTACAGCTGAGCGTGGACTAGCTAATATAAAGGTAAATCTGCCTGGAGTTTCCGTCTGGACAAATTGTAGGAATAGTGAAGAATTAACATGTGTCTTTGTTGGAGAAAATAACATGACTCCGGATAAAATGTAGGGTAGGCATGGAGTCCTGTGGATGCTGAGACTTGGGTGCACAATAAAACTAAAGGGTCAGACGCTGACCTGTTCTTCCTTAAATTTTATCAAGCTGCTCTCTGAGCAGCGGCATTAATGAAACATGGATTCCTATGGCTTTTTGCCTGCAGTGAGATTCATTGGTCTCTAACAAGATGCAAACATTGATTCAAGATTTTTCTTCATTTGGAATAGGACGCACACATACATATTCACGTGCTGAGCGTGGATGAATAAGCCTTATTTGCTTAGGAGACAAGGGTAAAAGAGAAGTCAATTAAGTAAAGGAAAATTCATGTGGACAAAAGAAAACATAGTCTAATATGTGATCTGATTTCTAGTGTATATATCTGATCTAACTTTATAAATACTACTGTCTACCAAGGTACTTCTAGTGTATATTTTTTCTAATTTTATGGGATTTTTTTTTTTTTTTAAACTGTCAATTGTTTGGCTTTATGTTTCTTTTTCCCTCACAAGTTTTTGGTGGGTTTGATCAGTTTAGTGAATGCCCTAACAAGTATTTTGAGACCCTCAGGTGTAAAGAAGTATAAAATCCATAGAAGACAACCTTTAAATGCTGTATGTCGGCTGCTGGCTGCAACACGCATCTCCTGCTGTGTACTCTGTGTCCTGAAACATTTACGTGGGGGGAATACACAATCAAGATGATGTCTGTCGGGTGGGGAGGCTTGGAATCAGGGTTTTCTGCTTTTGGACTGTGGTCCTCTGGGGAGCACCCAGATGTGCACAGCATCCACGAATAAGTGTGGTATTGCAGCCTCTCATCACCCAGGTCCTGCCCATTACGTCTAGATATGCGAGCAAAACTTTGGCAAAAGACAATCCTGTAAAGAAATCTCTTTCCAAATCTAACCAGAGGACTTATAATATTGGTTGTTTCCCTGTGGGATGGGAAATTAAGAACTGCTTATGCCCCCATCCTCTCCAGCTGCTGGGGTGCCGTGGTGGTAGGGTGGCTGCCACGGGGGGAGCCTGGTGGTTTTATGGGGCTGGTGGTGTCTCCCCTTTTCCAGACTGGAGAAGACGCAAGGTGTTGGGGGGGACATCAATACAAGGGGATGAGCTCCAGCAAACCCTTTGGTTTCCGGGGATTTAAGAAGTCCCCCGTGTTCTTGTCTGTGCTGTGCTGAGGAAAGCTAGGCTGAGTCCCCAGTGCAGAAAGAGCTGTGGAAAGCCAGGGGGATTTTATGTAACGCTCAGGCATTACTCCATGCCTCCCGCTGCTTCTAGCGAGGACATCTCCCTTTGGGTAGGAAAGCAAATTTTTAAAGTTGGCATTTCGGCTTAAGAATATTTGTGAGACAGATTTAAATAAATTCTTTGAGTTTAAAAGTGTTAGATTTCACAGAACCTAAACTTCTATTTCTCACATTGGTTGGCTTTTAAATATTTTTTAGTCTGCTTTTCTATAGAAAATCCAATAATATCCAGTTTATTTATTTCCAAATTCATGCTTATAAAGAAAGAAGAAAGAAATAGTATTTTTTTTTCGTTACACTTTCCTTGTTCAACAGAATAATGTTTGCATAATGTACAATCCAGTCACGGTTATAAATAGTCTGAGAAGGGCACGTGTAGCTCATGCAAACCCAGCATCACTTTTATGTGAAAATTCATGTGTGCACCTGAGTATATGTCTGTAAGTAATTGCCATAACCATTCTTTGGCTATTATGAGGGAAAATTTGTAAAAATCTCCCTAATTCCACCCCCCACCCCACCCCACCCCCCCAAGAACTGCTGAAAGGAACATTTCCTCTAATTTCTGTACAGCAGTGATTGTTAATAGTTATATTTTAATAGCTTTTTAGCAGCAATGAATGGGATCGGTTAGTTCCATAGCTGCCGTCAAAATGAAATTGAAAACTAACAGTAACAATAAAGAAAACTCTGAAGGTCATCACAGACTACAATTTGAGAACCTCTACTAAGTAAGAATATTATTCCTGAAACAAAATTAGGAATGTTTACGGTGTTGATGTACATAAAATCCCACAACATTGTGTTTAAGCAAAATGGGTATTTCCTTCCTTGGAAATGCTTTGCTAAAAGCAGGGATGGAAGAATCTTTCCAAAGTAGTGAATAAAACTATTTTAGGACTAACTCATAATGTGTTGGTGCCAGTCCGTGCGTATAAACTGTAGGCACTGACTGAAAGAACAGATGACCAAAGCGATATTTAAACCTGAGTTCAGCCTCCTAGAAATAGTCCCTGCCCATATTTTGTATTTACAGCAGTGGATGCATGTTACTAGGGTGAGCCAAACCCACCTATTTGCATTTTTAATAGACTGCCACTGAAATCCAGTACCCATTTTGTGTTATTTCAATGTTTAAGTCCCTTTGGCACTCGTCAGTTCCCCGATCACACTGAATTTCCATGTGGGTCACCTACTATCTGCCCTCTCAGGCGTGATGTGGCTCGTGGTGTACCACGAGATGCGGTGGCCACATCTTGCCCCTCCCCAGTGGCTCCTGGCGCTTTCTGCCCCTCGTCCCAGGGATGCTGGCTGTGTCCTGCAAAACAGACTGGGACCTGCCAGGAGGAAAAATTCACTTCTCTTAAGCAAGAAAGTCATCATCGGCGTTGAGCACACCTACAGGTTGGCATTTAAAACTCAGTTTGCAAGTTAATTTAAGGCTGATTTCAGGATACGTATAAAATGAGAATAAAACATCATACCTTGCCCAGATGTTGTGAATAAATTAATCCTTTCTACGTTGTTAAAGCATTGGTGCCTATATCAGTATTTGGGGGTGCAAGAAGCTACTGACATTACTAGGAGTAATCCTGTTCATCAGGATTTCCTTTCTGATGCCCATTTTGATTTCACCTCCCTCTGAAATGTCATGGTAGAAATCACCATTATGAATAACTTTGCATCTGCTGTGTAACATGCAGAGGATTTCAGTGTACTTTGCCCCTGACAACAGCCCTTTCTCTGTTTTTCTCTTTCTCTTTTCAGAATCCAGTTTTTTGTTGGGAAATGCTCAGATTGTGGACTGGCCTGTAGTTTATAGTAATGACGGTTTTTGTAAACTCTCTGGATATCATCGAGCTGACGTCATGCAGAAGAGTAGCACTTGCAGGTATGCCCACTGTCTGTCTCTTGCCACTCGATGCACTTGTAAAATTATAATCTGCTGTGACATACAATGAGGTTTTGGAAGAAGGATTGATGTAAGAAAAACATCGTTTTGTAGAAATTAAAGTATTGAAACAGGCTTTAAATGAATGAAACCAACAACTTATCCAGGACGTGGTAATGCACTTAACCATGGGCACTCAGTTAAGCACATTGTTGACTAACTTTCAGTAAAATCAATGGTTAGTTTCCACCAGGATTAACAAGCTACTCAATGTTAAGTCCTTTACTAAATCTGAAGTAGTGTTTAGGATCCTGTTAGACTTAATCCTAAATAAAAGAAAGCTAAATTCCAGTTGTTACAATTTATTTTTTTTTTATTTTATTTAGAACATCTACAAATTAAATATATTTCAGCCAAATTTGTTTCAAAAGCAAGTCCAATCTGCCCAGTTTGGAAATTCCTGTCATCTTTGTGCAGTTGCATTGCATTGCAGGAATAAAAACTGTTTGATGGAAAGCTTTTAAAAAGTTTTAGCAGTGAAGGAGAATGAACTACAGGTGGTCCCAGAAGAGGGGATAAATATTATGAGGATTTAGCCATTATTCTTCTCTCATTTGAAGTTTATCCTGGCTAATATGAGTATGAGTGTGCTCTAGCTAATGATCCAATGAAGAAAGTGGGGTTTTAGGTAATATATTTCAAAGGTTTTCTTACTAGATTTTCATTATTTCTCCTGTTACTGTGCCAGGCGGCAGTGGGCTATTCTGTAGCCCATGTTAATCCCTGTTGTTGCACATGCACACACACACACACACGCACACATACGCACACGGCACAGTAATGTGCAAACTGCCTCTTTATTCCCAAGAGGACAATTAAGCTGATGATATATTTACTCAGAGTATTGCAGCTTTATGGCTTTTTCCTTTTGTCAGTGGTCTTTCAGGAGCAGGCAGATGTGATTTATGGTTAGACATGCATCTGCGCCTTGTCTGCTGCATCTTTTAAAAAGAGATGCTTTGGGGAAAGACGAAATCCCTAATGTGTGTGTGCGTATGCGAGCAAAGTAAACCAGGGGCAGAGGCAGCAAGGAATGGGTGAGGTTACAAGTTTGTGTAGGTTTTCCCTTTGTGCATTCGGGGAGCGACCAGCTCCAGGGCACTAGGAGGAGGGGACTATATATCTACAGCAATGATTTTTGGGAGGCAAGTGCTGGCAGACACTGATCGTTGGCTGATGCCTCAGCTGGCAGGAGCAGGGCAGGCAGCAAGCCTGTCCTCGGATGTCCGTCATAGCTTACTCCAAAAAGCAACACGTGCTGACATGTGGTCGCTGCTCTCATCTGCCAGAATGGGGAGGAAGCCTTGGGGGTCCAGGGTTGCTCTGTGCAGCCAGGTGTCCTCTAACAGGGAGCAGGGAAGAGATGGACACCTGCTGCTGAAATGAAATATTCATTCACACAGTTGCAACAGAGTCAATATACTCAGTGGGGCTGAAAGAAACACCCTTATCACAGCTGTCTGGATATACATACATGCTTTCCCCTTTGCTCTCTGCTGTCCTGTATATTGAACTGTGTAAGTTTCCTGTGAGCCAGCACTTTTCTAGTCTGTGCACAATAAAGTAATTACAGATATAGAATGGGATTGTAGGAAAATGTTGAGGACGGGAAGGTTTAGCAGTACCTCTCTGAGAACGATTCCCCTGTCCCTCAAATATTGAGGGGACCAAAAAGTTTATTCCCTTTGAGTGCTTTTTGTGAATGTGATGGGCTCTAGTTACTGTTTGTAAGGATCCTGTTTTGATCACATGCAAGTGGATCCTACAGGTGAATCATAGAGATGCAAATTCAAGGAGGAATTATTGTGGAAAACGAGACTAGTAGCAGATATATATATATATATATATATTTTTTTTTTTTTTCCCCCCTTTTATCATCATTCTATATATCCATCTCTGGATTTTAGAGAGACCTCTCTACACTCGAAGCATGGCCAGCACTTGTTTGCTGTCTGGGTCTTAGCTGGTGGAGTTATATATGCAGTGTGATATTTCCTGCTTCTTAGGAGACAACCCAGTCTCTGCAGATTAAAGGAGAGCTGGAGAGGTTTTCAGCATGGTCTGACATGCAGCGTGTGGCCTTCCAGAGCAATGTCTTTGGAGCTGCTCTCTAATGAAGGGCTGTGCAGCTGTATGGAATGGAAAATAGTCTTGAGGCCAATGGTGCCTATTTAGGCTTGCTCAGCAGAATGTCATTGTAGGTGTTTTTATATGGGGGGTCATTATTGGTGCTATTTTCGGGGTGAGGCTCTCAGTCCACGTTTGCTGTGTTAAGCCCAGATTACACAATACATAAAAATTGCTTTATATATAATGTTTGCTTTACTATTCTAAGGCAAGCACTCTGGGATAAGAGTGCTTCTAAAACCTTTATTGTAGGTTTTGGAAGGGTCTGTTTTTCCAGCTTTTTAGTGCCAAAAGTCCAACCGAATTAAAATAACACGGATACAAAGAATGTAAATCTAGCCCCAGCAACGATTGTCATTGTTGCTGATCATGAGTTTGATAAAGGACAAAAATAATTTCTCAGTATTAGGTAAGTTTGCCCCTGCCTATAAGATATAGTGCCTTCAAATCAGCTTTCACCCATGCTTTTCTCCAGGGTAGTCCAGCAGGAATTCACTATATCCTATTTCTGTCTGTCCCACCCCATAACCTACACTGGGGCAGCTCATATGTCGTCATGATATTTGGTCTCAGGTGGTCTTGGCTGACAGCGGTCTCACGGAGGGGTGGATGCACTGGAGGTGCGAGGGATTTTTGTTCCAGCTCAGGTAATGAGTTAGTCCTGTGACAAGCTGGTAATCCCTTTGGTTTTGCACTTCTCTCGTCTTTGCAGTCAGCAACAATGTGCCCATTGGCAGGCAAATCACTTAGAAATACCTCAGTACAAGTGCCAGTCTCCCCAGTTTCATGGGCTGTGTATAAAAGGCCCAGGGTACATAGGGGTGAGGCTACTTGAGTATTGCGTAATGGGAATCAATGTGTGTTACTTCACCCAAAGTTGCATGTATGGCTGGGGCTGATATATAGAATAACTGGTATTTGTGAGTGCTAAAATGCAGAGGATATTTAGGTGAAAGAGCTTGTGTGCTGGTGAAGCATTGCTGTGCCAAATGAAAATGAGCTGACAGTCCAGGAGGAAGAGGGCATCTGCAATGGCGACACCTCTGACCTTCAATTAGCCGGGCAAAAAAACTCTGCCTGGAGGTGCACCGTCAGGGCAGCCAGCATGCAGGAAAACCTCTTGTTTCATGCCCAGTTGCCGACAGTCATGACAGCATACATCTTCATGAATGCATTGACAGAATAAAGAGTTATAAAACATTAAACCCCAGTTTAACGTTGCAAGTAATATCAGTGTTTTCTAAATATTGTTGCTTATCAGTTAAGCTCCGTATTCTTGGCAAGCCTTCAGAAGAGCAGGCACCCTTTGAGTGGCTGGTTAGTAGACCTACCCTGGCATTTTACACTTGGCATTTGCTCCGGGCTTTGCTTTGCTTGCCCTTCCATGCACCTGAGAGCCTTGTGCCTGGCTGGGAGTAGCTGGGTGCTGGTTTTGTTTTCAAAGAGGAAACCTGCTCTTAGGTGCTGTTTGTGTGTTGCCTTCCAGCCGTACAGGGAGGGGAATTGGATCTCCTTGCTGAAGCAGTTGTTTACAGGTAGCTTTTCCACTGAAACACTTGCAGTGTCTCTGCTCTCCCTTGTTTTGATTTACTGCTATTTCAAGTGGGATTAAAAAAAGTCTGCGAGTGAAATCCTGGCTCCAGTGAAGCTAATGGCAAAATTCCCACCATGTTCAAAGAAACGGGATTTTGCACGGTGGATACAGTGTGCTGGACGTGAAAAGGTTTAGATTTGATACTGGGATGTCACCTCCATAACCTGATTTTTGTGTGCGTGAGAAGGGCTTCCTGCGCTGCCAAAGCTGTGCAAAGAAACCTTGCTGAGCATGCCAATGGGACCCAGGGACCTGCACCGTTTCTCCTTAGAAATGGTGCCTGCTCCTTAATGTGCAAAGTCTTGAAGCTATTGACGTGTGTCTGTATTTGCTGCTCCTTCTGGGTAGATGTTTGTCTTTTATAATTGATGCCTTTTCATTCAACCCTTTTGGATGAACAGAGCTGTAAATTGGATGCAGGATCATATACCTTCTGTGCTTCACCTGTCCTCCATCCTGGGTAATTCCTCACAAACAGCTGTTAAATACCGCCCCGGCAGGCACTGCAGACCTGGAGCTGTTCTGATACCGCTGCTCTGGATCCTGACAAAGGACAGAAGAGCACGATACAAAGCTTCAGATGTGGCTTTTCTGTGCCAAGGGATGCTTTCAAAGGCAGGCGGGAGGCCAGACATCTTAAATGACAAGTGATCTGTTTCAGAAATGAGAAAATTATCTAAGATTGTGCCTTTCTCTGAGTATTTCAGTAAGTCTTGTTTCTCTTTGATAAGTCTGTTTTCTAGGTAGTAAGATTCCCAGTAGCAGGGTGGTTTTGATATTTATGTCTTGTACAGTTTGCACTAAAGGCACTCGACAAGCACTAAATAACAAAAAACAGGCAGAAAAAGACAGAGTGATTGACTGAAGAAGTAGGAGTCCCTCTATGTGTACAAAAGAGGACAGACTAAATTAAATCAAACCTGTGATAAGCAAAGATCTTACATAACTTACACATTGAGTGGCTTTGAGGTTTCTTTGGTGCTGTTAAAAATCTCCTTCTGAAAAATGTTTTTATTATTCCACAAGCCTTTAAAATGTCTCTTTATATGTGAAAATAATGTCAGGTTTGAATATTACAGGTTTACTGCAATAATAAGCTGCCTTTAATTTAAAACATAGAGTTGATTGATTGTATTCAGCAGTGCTAACTGGTATTGTCCATCACTCAGAACACCAAAGAGTTGTCACTTTAACACTAATGATGACTTTCTGTATTATAAGCCCTGTAAAGTCAAGCACTTTAACAACTTTCTGTTATTTTTTCCTTCAGGACTAAGAGAAACATGGTTTTAAATCTCAAGAAAACAACAAAAAAGATAATTTAGTTGCACAACAGGCTGTGTGAAAACTAGCAGCTCTTATTTTGTCTTGCAAATAGGAGAGCAATCTGCTTTACTTCATCAGTGCATTAAAAATAACATAGATTTAAAAAAAAATCAAGTAAAATGATTTTTGTTGTCATCTCCCCTATAAACTTATAAAAGGTTATCAGCTGAACTCATGAAAGAAAGGCAGGTCATTTGAAAATGAGCAGTAGGCTGTGTTTTGCATTTCCTGAAGACTGTCGTGTATGTTAATGATAAGCAGTACCTTAATGAGAGCCTTGTGCTAAGTAAAACCATTTCCTGACGTCAGTTGCCATAATGGCGTCTCCATTATATTGCTGTCCCAAAGGTAACAATTACGACCTGTCATTAGCAATAGCTCTCCCTGTGTTGCTGGTGAAGAAGCGCCTGTTGTGACATACGGATGTTGTAGTTACTCTGCTGCCCCATGTCTGCCTCCATCACCCATGCTGGGCAGCACCTTATTCTGAGAGCAGCCCGATCCCCTCCCTCGCTTGGCTGTGTAAAGAAAAGATTCATGGTCTGGCCTTCATTGAGTATTTTAATGCTTGCCGAGTCACTAACCACTATGCTGTTTTATTGTTTCTTTCAGAAGAGTAGACATAAAATAAATGTTTATTGAACCTTTGGAGGTCTGTTGATCAATAAAATAGACATTGCATTGAAACCACAGAGGCACTGATAGCTTTTCTTTTCTCTTTCATGTTCTCAGGGTTGTCTGTTGTAGGTTTCAGCTGGAGCTCAAACTCTTTGTGAACAAAGACAATGCAAAAAAAAAAAAAAGAAAAAAGTCTGATCAATTAAGAGTATATTCATCCAAGTGTCTGAAAGCTTTTATCCCATGTTCCATTTTCCTTCAGTTCTGCAATTGTGAATTTGCACAGAGCGGTCTTTGCTTATTTTTAATCCAGGGAAGAATGACAATAAAAACCTGGCTGTTCCCTTACAAAGGCTTTAAAAAGTAAGGTCAGGGGGTTGGGTTTGCTTCCACCAGCTGAACGTCTGACCTGGAAAAGAATGCAAAGATGAGATGGTCAAGTGGCAAGAAATAGCAGAGTTAAAATTATATTTTTATATTCTCAATCTGGAGAGGGATGAGTCTCCAAAAGCATTTTAATGGTTTTTTTTTTTTGTATTTTCACTGAAGTATTAAAGAAATGCAGTATACAATAAGGAAAAAGAGGGTGAATTTGGTTATGCTTGGTAGCAGTGCAGACGAAGCTACACTGAGACAACTCATCCACTTGCTTTCTGTGCTGAATTTTCAGAGCATTACAGTCATCACTTCTTATTGGTTAAATCCTCCTTCCTTTTGTAATTGATATTTAGTAGAAGGATTCCGATTATCTTACTGTCCAAGATTAATTATCTTACTTGACAAGATTAAATTTGTACCCATCGATTCAGCCAACAGCCTTCACCTGTAGTAGTTTTGATTCCTTCTCCAGAAGCCTTTTCAAGAGGATTGAACAAAATTTGGGAAGTTTTAGAGGTTTTGTTCAGTTTTCTCTGTTTTGACAGCAATATTCTCATGGCCTGCAGCTGTGGCAATAATGGTTTTATAGGCTATCACCTCTTTTTCTAACCATATATCCTTAAAGATATGCTCAGAAAAGCACTTAATGAAACATTGCAGTAGACTTATTTGCTGTCATTCACAGTAAAAAGGTGGTCATGATTACTCACTATTGTAGGTTTCCTTGGGACACTCTAAATATTTAAATGAAGTGTAAATCACAATTAAACTTTGACGAATGACAGTTAATGGCATCTCCAATGCTTGTGTGGTTTAAGTGACTGTAACAAAGTTGCTGCTTCTCTAGAAAAAAGGGAAACATTTTTTCTTTTTCAGTTTTATGTATGGTGAACTGACAGACAAGAAGACCATTGAAAAAGTCAGACAGACTTTTGACAACTATGAGTCAAACTGCTTTGAAATTCTCCTCTACAAGAAAAACAGTATGTATACATTTGTGTATGGTGTTGGGAATGATGGTGTATATTTAAAGTATATAATCGACTAAAATAAATTTTCACTTTGACATATGGGTACATTTGGGGCAAGATTTGGAGAAGAAATGGGTATTTTAGTTGCCACAGCTCAAGAAAAGAGCTTTTTTTTTTCAGGATGAGTCTTCAGATTGCCAAGAATAGCTGTTCCCTGCTGTCCCTAGCCTGACTCCTCCTTTCCAAAATATATTTAGTTTTGAGGATTGTTTCCCTGAAGGGAAACTGACTGGCTTAAGTGAAAAGAAATCCTGAATGAGGGTTTCCCACAACCCTCAGGAAACACCCCCATGTCTCCACAAGTGAGAACCCGGACACTGGCTGTGGTGAGTGGATGCTCCCAGCAGTGCCTCTGCGGTATGTAAACCAACACGTATGAGCTCTAGCGAGAGTGCTAAAATTTTGCATAGCCCAAGGCTTATTTAGGAAACCAGGGAATTTTGTAACTTAATGAGATGTAGGACCTAAGTCCCTTCCTCTTGGTGGCATTGGTTTTACAGGAGGTTGACAGAACTAGGGAAGTTTTTCTTCAGTTTGTCTTAACCGTGAGTCAAGCCAGTCATATTTTCTGTCCTAACACATATGGGGGGCTTATCAACGTTCTAACACATACTAAGCAAAACCTGCACAGTTGTGTGATCTCATGCTGGGCTTGTGCAGTGTGGACATCTCTCCCAGGCTAGTGGTTGAAATTCTTGCTGTTGTCAGTGGAGATGAGCAGCCTCCTCCACTGACACAGGCCATCTTCCCAAAGTAGAAAGCCAAAACTGCCAGATGAAATGTGCTCCAGAAAAGCTGGTTCCTCTCCACAGAGCAGAACAAGTCTAGTTGACTGGGTTGGAGGCCATGTCACAGACAAGCCAAGAGCAATCTTGGTGGAGATATGTTCTGTGGTTTGGCTTTTCAGTAAAGGATGCAGCTGCTGTGGGGTTGGGGAGCTTTCCCCCTGGTTCAGCTGCCTGGAGCCCAGTAGTTGAGGCCATGTTGCCCCCTGAGTAGACTTCAGTGCTGGCATGGAGCACCTTGCTGGGGTGAGGCTAGAGGTTTCCTCTGCTTTTTGTGGCTGAGGGAAGGTAATGGTGTGCCTCAAGAAAGAGCTAACTGCCTGACTGCCCCATTTCTCTGCAAACTCACATAAACCTCTCATGACATTGAAGAGAGCATCCTGGATACCTCATCTTCTTGAAACAAACTCACATGCTGTATGCTTTATTTCCACTTTCCCTTTTTAGACTAAATCTTCCTGTATGTGCACTTAAACAGTCGGAAATGTCTTTAGATTTCTCCAGCTTTGCCTGCTTCAAAGCATTTTAGCCAACACTTTAATTAAAAAGAGAAGCAAGAGTGGCTCTGAAATCTGGCTGTTTCTGCAGGTGCTTAGGAGAGCCCTCCAAGTGACCCCTTTTCAGTTCCTCAGCATATGGATGTGTCTGTTCTCTAGATTTTTTGCTTCTCTGCCCATTTCCTATGCAGGTCACCTGGATGTCCCCTCACATTAGGGTAGTTTCCCAGGACAAGCTTGAGCTGGGTATCTTTGCAAGCGGCGGTGCCCGACACTGCCAGGCCATGTCCATGTGATTTCCAAAGATGACCCCAGAAAGCCGGTGCTCTCCCTGACCCTGGCTTCTCTTATTAACTGGGCTGGCAGCTCCTGCTCTAGCGTGGGCCAGTCCTGAACTAAATACCTTTCTATTTTATTTCAGTATAAAAAGAAAAGCCTTCTCTGGGTGACTTTTCAGTAACAAACCAGTTGCTTTTTGCTTTGGGTTGTGGATTGCCTGCTGGAGCTTGATGATGCTTCAGAGATTTATTGAGCTACAGTTGTCTAAATAAAAATCTTCACCTTTGCTCAGATCTCCAAGCCTATACTCCCCATAAATTATGCAGGATTACAGAAGGACTTTATGGAAAAGTCCTCATATTTCTTTTCAGGCTTGAGTCAGTTCCCATCCATAACATCTGTTCTCAGCTTCCTTCTCCATCACCCAAAGCCCAGAACTTCAACCTCTTGCTAAGATTAATAGGCTCAACCTTTGGCTCCAGTTCAGCATATGGTTTGCCTAGGGTTTGCTTCCATTTGTCATACTCTGAGCCTTGCAGAAGAAGGTTCTTCAAGAAACTGCCTGCTTATCCTTCTTATTCTTCAGGCTGAATATTGGAGCAGATAAAGAAATAAAGAATAGTATCTGTTGGTATGAATGAGTATACTTCTGCATATTCATATATATGAATTCTGCAAAATGTAGACAGTCACTCTGTGGAAGGGCTTGTGTTTATCACCTGCAGAGACCTTGCCTCGTGCTTCTCTTCTGCATGGAGCTTGCAGTGCTCTCAAAGAAGCACCCTCCTGCCCACGTTTTTAAACTGTAGGTCCAGAGGTACCGTGCATTTTTGATTATGTGGCACAACCTTTTCTTTCTCACCCATTCCTTTATTCTTTTGGCAGAGGGAGATTTTGAGACCTTTCAGGTTGTTTTCCCATCCTTCTTTCCTTTGGCACAGAGATGATTTTTAAGAACTGATGCTCTCCGGCAGCATCCACATGACTGCTGACTTCACGCGCCCCCTTGGCATTTTAACCCAGCTAGCAGGTTTCAGGTTCACGCCTGAAAGTTTGCAGCAACTTTCTTCTGCTTTGCTGCATTCCCTCCCATACAGGCCTCAGCTCTACCTACCCAAATATTTAGCAACCATGTTAGGCATGCATATATGTGTGTGTGTGTGTATGGTAATACTCGGGAAACCTCTTTGCCTGCTTTTGCCCAGATTGCTGCTTCTCCAGCAGTAGCTACCTTGCCTCTGTCTTTGATTTTTATCATCAGTGCTGTTGTACAGGTTATTTTGCCTGCTTACTTTCAGAGCTTTTCAAAGGGTGCCGATGAGTTGCCAGGTATAAGTGCAAGTACAGTATTACTCCAGAGAGCTGCAGCGCTCTGTTTTAGAGGTTATGAAGAGAGTCTTTTATTTTGGGTTAGCAACTGGGAATTGAGATAATCAAGTAATCAGCATAATGGCTTTGGAATTATCACAAAAAGCAACCCCCCATCTCTCCCACTTCTCCAGTTTACTGCTAGTGAGTTACTGGTTTAATCCCAGTTCAGCAATGCTGAATTTTGTCATGAACCCTTGTGGCTTTTAACCTTCCCCACAGTAGTCCTAGTCCAAATGGGTTTCATTGCCCTCTAGGCATCTGTCCTGCAGTTGCTGGCACAGCTTCCAGGTGTGGTGCATTAGAGGAGATCTCGGGGCAGGGGCGGGGGGGCAGTGGTGCCCGTGGGATAACAGTGGGCCAGTGGCTTGTCTCAATGTGTCAGCTCTCAGGCTGGCATTCAGGCAGCTCAGGAGAAAAGCCATTATGTCAACTGGCTGAAAGCACATTAAATCCCAAAGGTAATTAGCTGGCTGTGAAGGCATTTATAGTGCAGTGTGTGTAGGTGCAAGTTTGGGAGGGAAGGGACGCAACCGTGGGCATGGAGCTTTGCTGGATGGAAAGCATCTCTGACATTCATGTCCCTGCAGGTGAACAGGGTGTTTCTATGAACATGGCTTAGTCTTTTAGGCTTTCACCCCTTACAGAGCAGACCTGCGTGTCCATAGGGGAGTGCCATGTCCGTTTCAGCCTAGGAGGAAACAACAGCAGGAGCCCTGTGTGAGGGCTTACCAAAAGCCGTGCTAACCACTCCAACACTGCAGACGTTTTTCAGTGGTTTATTTGATGAGTGGTAGGACTCAAAAAATATTTTATATTGTTTTCAAAAGCTAAGTAGAGATAACTGCATTGCAGGAGTGGTCCACTGGGCAGGACAATGAGGAGGTGGACGGTATGACCTGAAACACAAAAAGGAAATTGAATCTCCTGATTTGTGCTGATAGGGCATTTAGACTCTATGTCTGCATTACCTGAGCTCATCTTAAATAACGGAGTAGCATCAAAATTGGAGTATCAGTTTTGGATTTGATGGCTCCATATTATGTAAAGAAGGATTCAAAGATACCATCAATCCATTTTTTCTTACCTTCTTACCCTGCAGACACTAAGTTTCTGAGACCTGCTGGGAAAAAATGAGAGAAAGAAGGGAAGAGTAAGGTATTTTATTTTTGAATGGAGATTTATAAAGCCTCCTGTCTCTACTTATCAGCTAATTAAATTGGTAGCATTTCTCTATTTTAATGGATCTGTAAAAATGGGAACATGTTGTTTTCCTTTGGGGAGGTAAAATTGAAAGATCTGGAAGATGTGGAATTATCTAGATATGGCCCTCAACTATATGCGTGTTATAGTAACATATAAACGATGAAATATTCTGTGTATGGGCTGGGGAGAGTTTGTGCTACAACACAGTCCAACGCCACCTTTTTCTTTGCTTCAGGAACCCCAGTTTGGTTCTACATGCAAATTGCACCTATAAGAAATGAGCATGAAAAAGTGGTTTTGTTCCTGTGCACTTTTAAGGATATCACTTTGTTCAAACAACCGATTGAAGATGATTCAACAAAAGGTAAGTATGAAATACACTATTATTTTTTTGTAAGTGATAAAGTACAGGTTTGAACTCATCCCTCTGACAGGAACGTCATGCCTGTGATCTGTGTCTTTAATTCAGGAAATGTTTTGTGACCTGTCAGGGTTTCAATGCCACTCTTCTAAATTATTGCTTAAAAAATAAAAGATAAATCAGCATGAGTGGGAATTCCCTAACAACATTTTGCCAGAGTTACAAGCCTTCCTTTCTCTTTGTAATTTCACTACTTCTTTACCACAGCTGGTGTTCGCTAAAAATTACATAGGCTTGAGTCTTTTTAATGTTGTGTTTTGGGGGACCTTTCTCCTAAGGAACTGGTATCTTCTTTTCAAAAAGAAATAATTTCAGCTCCTTTATGCTGAGATGTTGGTGTTTCCTCCTTTTCTTAGTCTTGGAGATGAAATGCAAAAGAAACAGCCCATTTGGGTCCTTTATTACTGGCTAGCAATGGTGACTGCATGGCAGTGGGCACTGTACTTGGTATTTAACTGCTGCTGGTGATGGCGTTTATCAAGATGTGCCATGCTTTCATCACCTAACGTCCCATGGCCAGACCTGCAGCCTTGCACAAGAGAGAATTGGTGAGGAAGGGTGCAGAGGATCTAGCAGTGGTCTCTGCTTTGGTTATAGGACGTGTGTGTCTTGTGTCAGGTTCACAGGTGTATTGCTTTGGGTAAAATAATGCACTTACATAAAGAAGGGCATTTACGCAACAACATCCACATCCTATCTTCTCTTGGAAGCTGCCTTCTGATGATTAACTCCTTGCTATATTTTTCTCTTCATGCTTGGAGAAGGCTTGATTTCTCACCTAGATCCATGTGTGCTCTAAGCCGTCTTCTTTAGAAGAAACTTGGTGTCGTTTGAATGCAAACAGGATTTAAAGTAATTTCTTATGATCTAGATAACACTTACTGTATGTGTTTGGATAACTGAAAAGTAAATTTGTTAAAGCAGGCTTAAAATAAAACAAAAGGCCTCTCTTTAGGCTAACGCCAAATACGAGAACTTTTCTGTCTAGAGAGTATTATCCATAAAGGTATAAGATCCTGATACTGGAATACCTTCTCAGCCGTCATAAGCTTTACTGCCTCTACAATTTAGTTAGCAAACTGAAAATGTTCTTTTATTTCATTTTCAGCTCCATAATGTGGAATCATTCTGCCTGGAAATAATGTGACATTTTTAGAATAAATGCCAGTTAATTGAAAGGACTTTAATTGTAGAGCTTTGAAGGCACGGGACTGGCTCCTTGCTGCAGTGTATATAATATGTAGTGGGAGGTCATCATGGAAAAAGCCAGCCTTTGCAAGGATCCTCTTGTAGGATTTCCCATTTGATGCTTGGTACCATGATGGGGTACCAAGATGTATCTCACATGGAACGAGCCCCTGAAACTCCCACCTTTCACCGGCTCTGCCCCACTTTCCGCAGTACGTAGTTGCACTGAGGAATGGGTGGCTGCAGCATGACAGGGAAAACGTATTGAAGGTGGCTCCAAAATGCAGAAATGATGAATGCTGCCTCCTTTGGATTCGTGGCCTGGGAGATTAGTACTCTGCTGCCTTCCCTGGAGAGGCAGGGATGTGCTGGGGTGGCTGAGCTCTCCCCCTCCCCGTCTCGTGGCTGAGGAGGAGCAGAATACATTTGGCATCCATTATAGGAACAATGTATTTTCCTATGGGAAAGAGCAATAGCTGTGAAGTGCGCAACTTGTGTACTGCTATTCTCCAGTGAAGGGTACCATTAGTTAAAATGCCAGGTATTAACTATGAACATTGCAAAATATTGTCGTCAGCAGCCAGAGAGGTTTGACTGCATATTTAAAGAGCACTTACTTCTGTCAAAGTCATACTTAAAAAAAAAAAAAACCAAACCAAAACACTGCAGAAGGCAGTTCAGCTGTGTCTCTCAAGTGCCTTCAAGGCATATGATAGGAGTCTTAAGAATTTGCTCAGGGTGCTTTGATTAGAGCATTGTTTAAAATTGATCAAAATGTCCAGCAAGCTCCATAATTACAAACCATTGACCTGATTTTTTCTTCTCCTTTTGCATAAATTAAAGCTCATCTTTTATACTCTTCATATAAAAAAAATCATATTGAAATATTTGCACGCTCTTACTACAAGGACGGTGAAACAGCCCTGTTGCATTACCCTCTGTGTATCAACTGGGTGGATCTCTGTGATCCCACAGCCCCGGGATCAGTATTGTTTTGTCAGACGTAGTGCTATGAGAGATGCATAATTCATTGTCCTTGCAGATAATATTACAATGTGCTTAGAAGCTGTCAGGCCACTTTCTTTTTGAATTATGGTATTAGTAAACATATACATTACAATTTAGTGGAGAGTTTTTAAAGTTTGGTAAAAAGCATTTCAGCAAAATACTGCTGTTGAGTGCTGGGATTTGTCATTGAAAGGGCTATTTTTTTTCTTTTTAAAAGAATGATTTTTCTTCAGAAATTCTGCCAGGACCATGCAATACATAATACATAAGTAACTATGGTGCAGATGAGTTACTGTGTATTACTTATGGGAGCAGTAAATTTGAGATAAAAAATTCATCAGAAATAAAATATTGATGCCATTATGCAATAATCTCTCCGTACCGATATATTCTGGACTGTTCGAAGGTATGTTGCTTTCTTGTGACGCTTCAGTATATCACAGTCTTTGAGGCACAAGGATTTGGTATTTAAATCCTAGTAATGGGTGTACCTACACTGCAGGGTGTCTGTGTATCCCGCGCCTGGAAATGAATGGTTGCGTTTGCGCGTTTGCCAGATCTGCTTGCCGAGGCTGCGACATGGTTGGCATCTTGTGCAGACCTTTCAGGGGCAGCTGCAGTTTCGGGGAACTGCTAACGGTGCCTCGGCCATGAGGATGCAGAACTGCTCAGAGGTGTCGAGGAGCTTGTCATATTTGTGAAAACAGGACGTACAAATAAAAGAAAATAGTTGTCTTAATGCAAAGCAAGGGAGAGGTGGGACTTTTTTGGTCCAATATAGGCTAAAAACCATTCTTGTTTACAGGCTCAGCACAAAAAATATAGTTGAAATCACGGGGTCTTAGCCCCATGCGAGTGAGGGGAGTTAGAGAGGTCTGGGGCACTGCAATAGATGGTGTATCTCTCCGCTTACCTGTGTGCTCACCGTTTGCTGTGTGTTCATGTTGTCAGCAAGGAAGAGGAGGAGGAGGGGGCTTTGCTTGCAGAAGGGAGTAAAAGTAATGAAAAATTTTCCCAGGTCACCCAGGAGACTGTGATTTTTTTGCAGTCCAGAAAGCTGTTGAAACTTACTGGACTGAAAGCAAGACTGGAAAAAAGGGATATTTAATCATAGAATTGTTAAAGCTACCTTCCTCTAATAAAATACAGTGGCAAAGATCAACCCCCTTGTTTTCTGAGAGGGTACAGGCAATCGACACTAAAGATTTGACTGACTTGTTTTCTTGTTATTCGTGCTGGTATTTATTATCACTGAGCGATGTGCAGGAGACCTATGATGTATAGCAGTGTAACAGTGAGCAAAAAGTACGGTTGTATTCTTGTAAATGGAAAATTACTTGAAAAGTGTCTAACCATGCAAAAGTATAAAAACCTCCAGCATCTTAAGTAGAAGCAGTGAAGATGGTAATGGAAGAAAACACCAGCCACCTACTTGACATGTTCACTCCTGGGTGAAGATGCCACCGGCAATTGTGCAGGTCTGGAGGATAGGGAGAACACCCTCTCTTGACTTGATTTATAGTTTCTAGTGCCCCAGTTCCTAGTTTGGTGGCTGGATGAGCTGTGGATGGTGGCAGTGTGGAAGAAGAGGCACGAGAATTAGTGATGGAGCAGGAAGTGTTGCAGGAGATGATGGCCACACTTGGTTGTCACTGGGACAGTGCCTTATTTTCCAGTGCCATATTTCCAATCCTTATTTTTCTGTAGCTCTGTTGTGTTTGTCTGGTCTCTCTTTCTTTTCTTCTCCTGCTCCTCTTTGGTAATACGAACGTTTGTCTCATCTGGGTTCAGTACCAAGCAATAGGTCCTACGTGTGGTGGTGGAGGGTCAGATCCCCAGGTGCCCTGGCTGAATGCCTTACACAGCAGAGGTGGAAGGCCCTTACAAGCATATGAAAGATCGTATTATGTATTTTCTTCCAGAGAATAAAACCCAAAGAATCTTTTTTTTTTTTTTTAATGTTTGTTCCATTTTAGGGTCACAGTTGGATGCTTTTATCAGCTTGCTGTGCTTTTATTCTGTCTTTACCCAATGGTCTTTTAAAAATGTCTGAAGACTTTCACTCTTTAAAGACACACAGTGGTAATAATCTTATATTTATTTGTCAGGAAAAAATAAAGCCATTTTTCTGGACCCTAACTATTAAAAGGGCCACTTAAAATGTTAACACCATTTGATGCCAGGAGCGGTGTAGATTATATTGAAGTGAAAGTTTAAGGATAGAAAAAAGACCAGAGTATTTTGGCTAATAGTGGAGTTTCACCTAGTTACGTAATGGCTTTATTCCCTTTGTTTTCATCAGTGAAATAAAATGTGGCCTCTAGGTAAAATTGTAAGGTTTTTCAGCTAGGATTCTCACTGGCTATCTTGAGCCTCTTTTGAGTGAAATATCAGGCTTGTCACCTGCCGGAGGTGATTGGGAAGGTCTGGTGAATACTGGAATACTGATGGGATGCTGAATGAGGATGCAAAGATGTGTTAATGAGGCCCCTACAACTCAGGACCATGTGCTGTTAACAGATGGGATCAGGAGATGGCACAGCAGTATCCTGAAGCTGGGTTTTTTTTTCACTTGATAGAGCCAGACTTTGATAATCAAGACTGTCTGGGACAATGCCGTAATGCTTCCAGTGATATAACTCTTTGCGGTTATATAACTCTATATAATGATACAACTCTATCTCGGAGTGTGACAGGGCTATAAAAAGTGTAGCAGTTGCAGAAATATGCACTTATGCTTGCTAATCCTTGCTAAGCCTATAATTCTGATCCTTTTTTATCTTTAATAAGTGCAAGTTATTAAGCATATATAACTAGTTGCACATGGGAACTTTTTTCCTTGAGGGGGTTTCAATCCTGGTGATAACAGAAGAAGTGGGTGGAGGGATTAGAGCATGAAAATGAGGTTTCTACCTTTACCTGAAGCACGGTGTACCCTGTTGAATACATCACCTTGACAGTAATCCGTAACAGTAATTTAAGAGGTCACAATTTGGATATCCTTACCATGTTTTTATTGCACTTTTCCGTGGCTGTAATAAGAAGGGTCTTGCTGCTATAGAGACCCACTTGTTGTGGTGCTGCTTGCTATCACTCTGATCTGCAGAGTTTCACCCCCCAGTGCCTTCAGGCACCGAGGAGATCACCTCCATCTCTCCATTCTCCCCTGGGTCTAGAGTGCAGCATGCAGGGTCACCTGGGCCTTGAGAGAGGACTTTGAGGGGGATGACAAGAGAAGTGGTCATTTGCCAGGATGCCAGGTGGGCTTCCAGTGCCAAGAGTAGACAACTCAGAGGAATGATGCTAAGATACAGTCTCTTGGTATTTGAAACCATCCATTTTGGATGGGCATAGCTTGCTAGTAACCAGGAAGTCCTTCTGAGGTCGCTTTGCTCCTGTTGCTGCAGGATAAGCTCCCCTGTTATTGTCTTCAGTGACACGCTGGTGGCACTTTAGCAGACACTGCAAAAGCTGAACAATCGAGTAGTTGTTTCCTCGCTCCTAGGGGTGACGCTCCGAGGCCTTATTTCTGGTGTCGTTCCTCCCCTCCCCGCCCTGCTTCTTGCTTTGCTGCTGTCAGAGACCCACCACGATGAAGAAGAGGGAATTTCCATATCCAGGGCTGTTTAGTTTCCTTCACAGAAATCAAATGCTTTTCTAAATCTGGTATTGCCTTTTGAGGCCTTTGTGCGCTCTATCAGCAACCCACAATGCACATTAGCTGTCTGTAAATTTCTGGAAGTTTAATGCGCAATGAAAAAGAAATCCCATTGAAATCAAATCGAACCCTGTGAGAGATTAAATTAAACTGGAAGTTGATCTGTTTGCAGTAACTGTTTGCAGATGGATACACTTTCTATGTAGAAAACTGAACACTCATAAGCCATGTATAAAATAATAAGTATAAATATAGTAGAGTTAGAGAGTTTAAGAATCTAATCTTTATATCACAGGCCATTACATTTCACTAAGTTACTCCTCTGCTGAACCCATGAACTTGTGTGTAACTAAACCATCCCCTCCAGACAACCATCCAGTATTAATTTAGGAGTCTGAAGAGACTGAGGATACACCACATTCCTTCATATTTTTCTTGCTTTTTGATTGCACTTTTGGCTTTAAAAAAGCATCATATTTAAATTAACCTAGCTTCAACTTCTTGCAGTGACACCTTCTTATGCATTTTTTCCACTGTACTAAAATTGTTCCAGTAAGGCACTTATATATTAAATCATGACTCCACCTTCTTTTGATAAAGTAAGTGAATTGAGCTCCTTAAACCTCTGTCTAGCCTGAATTTGGAGGTCTGATGGTGGCAGATATACAGACATTTTAGCTGCACTTTAATGCAGCTCATTGGCAGCAGTAGGGGTGAAGGTGTGGTGGCATGGATTTCAGCCTCCCAGGTCCCGAATAAGTTTCTGCAGCCGTTACTGTAGCCAGATGGGTTCACTGCTAACTCCTCAATATTGCCCATTGCTCAGCCTCTCCAAGCCTAGGCCTTACTGTTGTATATCCCAGGAGTAGGTGACCTTTTGTCAAAGCAAAACACATGCTGAATTGCTCACCTACTAAGACCTATGGATCCTTTTCAGAACCGTTCTTTGCTAGGGACGTTTCCCCTTCCCGTGCTGGAGATACAATTTGCATTGCTTTTGCCTAGATATCTGATTTCCATTTAAAACGCATTTTAGTGGCACATGCCCAGTTATCAAGCACATCATCCTGCACGACTGCCTTCACGACTGTTTAACATTCCTCTAATCTTCCTGTCATCTGGGCATTTTATCGGTCATTTTATAATGCCTTTCAAACCATAGAGAAAAGCACTGAATAGAAGGGGACTTGTCCACTGGGGTCCAGAAGGCTCTCAGTAATAATTTTTTGCTATTTTCCACTACTTCTTATTGGATATATGCCAGGTAGCAAGTTCTTCATCCATTTAACCTCAAATTTACTGAACTGCATAGTCTCAATATTCTGTTGAGAGTGTCACGTAGTGTCAATTCAGTGAAGATTACTATACAAAAGGATTTGGCCAACGTGTGGCTCTCAGGTGATTCAAATGCAGAACCAGGATGAGGTGGTGGTATGGGATGAGCACTGGCTGTGCTGATTGGGGAGCTGTTGGGAGGAAGGTCCTTGGCTGCAGGCAGGAGCAAACCAGGGGCAGCTGCTGGGGCTGTCATCAGGTCAATGGTCCACGTTGCTGCCCAGCCCAGCCCCAGCAAGAGTGCACTGGTACAGAGAGCTGCCCTGGCTCCTGCCCCTCCAGTGTACATCATACGTATCCTGTGGCTCCGGACGGCTGTTGCATTTGGCTTGCAGCTTGTTCTGTCAAGGCGTTTGGCTGTGTTCCTGAACCAAATTTATACTCTTATCAAATAATGAAATTAACGTTGTGGAGCATTTTACATCATTCTGTATTGACAGCCATTCATTATGTTCCTTTCCTTTTCTTTTTTATTAAACATATTGAAACTCAGATCAGCTTTTCTCTCATTTTGCCTGGCACTGAGATTAAGCTGAGAAACCTGTTTGCCCTTTCTGCATATGAGTGCAGAAAGTCTTTTGGTCCTATTTCGGGAGTTCTTTTAAACCTTCATTGTTACTTTGAAAAATCTGGCCAGAGAAGGATTTTTCCCATATGTCTTTAACTTTCCCTGTCCATTCTCATAAGCCATAATTTCTCGTTCACATACTTACTCGATCCCTTTCTTCCCATCCCTCTGTGCTTTATTGTATATTGCTTTTTCATTTCTAGCAGTTGCCTTTTTTTTGACCCTTAGCCTTTGGCTGCTGTAGTCCTTTTTCCTTGACCGTTTCGCTATCTGGAAAAGTCTTAAAAGCCAGTTGACTGACATTTACACTACTTAGTCTTTTTTTTGTTTGTTTGTTTTTGTTTTCTTCCCAAAATTTGCACTTGTTTTTATATACTTATGGGAAATAAGTCCTTGGTGGCCTTGCGTGTGTGTATAAAATTTAGCTTGAGTTGCAGAAACATGAAATTTAAGAAGTTTTGCACTGTAAATTTATGCCTATGTCAGAATTAAATTTAAAAATACATTGTATACCAAATGTAGTCCAGTGGTGTATAAATCTAAGCACTTTTCATGAGTAGATCTCCTTAAAATGAAAATAATGCTAATGACCTACTTCGCAAGCCATTTTGAGAAGAAACTGAAGCTCAGAGAGGTAAGGTGATATGTCCAAGATTACCCATTGATTCTTCATCCATTTTGAGCTCCCCAGTAGTTGCAGTGGGTGGATGGTAACTGGGAATACAACACTGAGCAAGAACCGAGGTCAGATGTAAAAATTATCCCAAGAGTGCAGTGCATTAGCAGACAGTGGAACACACAGAATTTTAAATTGGGAAATTTATCCTCGTATTCTGAATTACATTTGAATAGATGCTGTGGTTCTTCAGTCGGTAAATAGTTTTGCCGCATCATGGGAGTGATTGAGCTTTGTTTGACTATTATTCTATTTTTTCAGGAATCCCATTTATTCCCCACTCTCTAATAAAGCAAAACCAGGATGATTAAGTTTTTCGAAGAGACAATGAGCTCTTTCAGCCATATATTACCTGCAATAAAGAGCAAACAGCCAGCCGTTGTAATGATTTTACTGTCTGAATGTCTAGAAATAGTTGAGAATTGTAGATGCTAACTGTTGATGGAAAAGGATGATCCATGTTGTCAGTTGAATTCCATACTGCCTAACTCTGAGCAGTGCTTGCTCTTTGCATTTGTGGGTAAGTCACAAAGTATATATTATTTAAGCATTCTGTATATTTACTGTTTTGTGCCTCACAGCGAGCGGAGAACAACCTTTCCATGGTCTGCAAGTGTTCCTTATATTCCTGCAGGCAGGAATCAACACAAGCATTGCTGTAATTACCCTCTGCAGTTGTTTTTTACACAGAATATCATTCTTAACCCTAGTGTTTTTACTGCAGTCTAAGGTATTGAACAGTTGCCTGTTACACTGATTTAAAAGCCATCAGTATTTCTGATCCTTTTAAGGCCAGACAAACCTTGACAGAAAGGTTAATTGCAACCCAACAGAGCTACACTAATGTTTTATTAGGGCGAACTAGTCATGTCTAGATTTTTCAGAGCAAGTGCACTATAAAGAACATTAACATTTCGCCTTGAGATTTTTAAACTCTTCATAAAGACTGATGTATGAATTTAGCTTTAAAATAACATAGTTCATGAATTAGAAGTTTTAATTATTTTTTGGCAGTGTGGCTGCTAGCTAGGTGGCAAAATATGTATTTAGACCTGTACACAAATCCAATAAAGAAGATTGCAAATTTTCAAATGCTAATTAAGTGATGGGGAGAATTTGAAGGGTTTTCTCACTTGCAAATACTTACATTTGGAAATATTTGCTGTTATCTTTGAAGGCGATGGGTAGGCCTATTGGGTGCTGAGGTTTGTACAGGGAAGGTGGCTTAAGCACTAGAAGAGCAAAAGAGACCAAGTTTTTTTTTTTTCTCGTTAGCCTGTCCTTGCTGAGGGACTTCTTCCCCGGCAGAGGGAACAGCCCTGGTCTGACCCAGCCCCTTGGCAGGAGTGTCCGTGTGTGACAGGCACCAGGAGTTGCTCCTTGGGGACCTTCTTCAGGATGCTCGCGGTTTTGGGTGGAGTCTAACCAATTCTCTGCTTGCTTTGTGACCTTGAGAGGAATGAGAGGGATTTAAAGATTTTTGTCTCCAGATAGCCATTAAGAAACAGTTATTCTGTCCCATCACTTCGGGCATCACTTCTACTTGGGGAAGCCTCCTTTGCTGCGCTTTCTTTGGACAGCTTTTACTCTCATCCTTTTTATGCTCTGCTATACGTTACAACAGCATCTTTGACCTGGATGACATTTCTCCATACTCAGAGAAGGCAGCAGAGAAGAGGAGCAGGGGTTGGCGATGGATGAGAGTGTTTGTGTACTGAACTGATCTGCAGGGTATATTAATGGGAAAGAGATTGGTGACCAGAAGGGCAGGGAGAGGTCCCTGTGGCAATGCAGGAGTGCATTTTGCATAAGGTGCCTGAACCCAGAGTAGCCAGTGAGTACGGTGTTGGAGCGGAGTTGGAGCTGTAGTGGTGTGTGAATCTAGTGAGTGGCTGAGTGAGCATCTTAGAACCATCTAGGAGGTTTTTCCCCCTCTGAGGTGTCCCCCTCTGAGGTGCTCTGCCTGCTTTGCTTGACAATTGCCTAGCTCCCTTCCATGCTCCTGCACTCCCTCGAGTATCCTGGCACAACGTTAACAGCTTCAACTCATGTTGTAGAAGCTAAGGTTTGAAACAAATACTAATTTATTTATTTTATTTAGTACTCCTTTTTCTTTCTTTCTTCAGAAAAACCTTGCGTTCAGCTCAGTTAGCCCCATAGTCTGAGGGCTGTCAAATTGGCAGTCCTAATTAGAGCGAGGGACGTGGAGAATATTTTGTGGATGTAAAGTACTTAATTGAGACTAAAACACATGGAGGAAGAAGAAGCTGCATGCTTGGAAGGACAACATTACGGCTGGGCCAAGTCAGAGACTAGTTTAGTTCATGTCTATCAGCAAGCTTGCCGCCTTCATGTCCTGTTTTTGTAACTGGATGGAGTTGTTAAATCTGCATCTTCAATTTCTCGTGAATGCAAAACTTTTAGTTTGAGTAATGGATAGGATCGGGGAAATACTTTGCTAGGCTTCTGTTTCTGTCTTCTGATCATAGAATTGTTTAGGTTGGAAACTACTTTTAAGATCATCAAGTCCAACCGTTAACCTAGCACTGCCAAGTCCACCACTAAACCATGTCCCCCAGTACCATATCTACACATCTTTAAAATGCCTTCAGGGATGGTGACTCAACCACTTCCCTGGGCAGCCTGTTCTAATGCTTGATAACCCTCTGTAGAGCCTTCCTACCCTCGAGCAGATCGACACTCCTGCCCAACTTGGTGTCATCCACAAACTTACTGAGGGTGCACTCAATGTTTTGGATCATGAGAATGAACGCAGATCATGAGGTTGTTTTTTTTTTTTAAGTCAGGGCTATAAATTCTTCTAGTTTTATCCATGAATCAGAAAGTCAGGGGAAACAATGATTTTATTTGTATGTTATTCCAGAATTTTCCATTTGAGGTTGTTAACATCTACCTCTGAAATACCCAGTTTAACTTGTAAGGAGCAGCAGCTGCTGGCCTGATCTAGTGTGTGATCTGATGATGGTGCCTTTGTTCCTAAGAACTTGAGTGCAGTGGTGCAAGTTCAGGGTATTATTTTTCAAGTGGTGCTGTGGAAGACAGACACAATCCCGCTGAGCTGAAGAAAGCATCAGAAGTGTTGCTTTTTCTCATGAGTAGGTTTTTTTCCCTCTTGCACCTGCTATTTGTGCTGCTCCTTTACTCCTTCCAGACTGAAAATATCTATGAGGACAAGCGGTCACTAATATATGGGATAAAATTATCATTCTTTTCAAGCCTTGTGTCTATAGAGGAAAAGAAAGGACAGAATCCTTTGAAGAAACATTGACAGCAGTAGGCAGCTATGCAAATTTTTCCTGGTCTATTTAAAAATACACATTAGTTTTAAATATAATTCTGAACTTATCTAGTCTACAACAAGGTCAAGAAACAGAGAAATGTACCCTGTATAGATTATTTCAGACACAAGGCAGCCTGTATACATTTTCACCTTCCCACTCATAACCCAGCATCTTGCTGTTGCTATGTTTTTAATTTTCTTGGGTTGTAAATAGGAAACAAAAGAAGTTGGTTTCATGCTATTGCAGATGGATATATCGGAGCAGGCAGAATAATGCTGGAATTTGTGCTGAATTAGAAAAAAGTCATGTTAGCGTATTCTGTACTTCCAACATCCAGAATCACGGGCTTCACAGGGCTGAAAGAAATGTGAAAATGTGAGGTCTCTAAATGAGGCTGGAAGGGTTTTTGCAAAAGGTCTGCTCTAGCACAAAACAGAGCTTTGGTCTCGGTGGAGAAAGGACATGATGAAATGGTTTGCCCCATGAAAAGAAGAGGTCAAACCAGATGAGCAGAGTGGTAACTCTGAATGCTAAAATGTGTGGCTTCTTTCTTTCACCTGACATTGATGATCTCACCAAGGTGGAAAAGGAGTATCTCAAAAAGTCATAGTTCTTCCATTCTCTTTATTTTTACAGCAAAAGGATTGCTGTTGTTTGATATGTGTTGTACCCCTCCAGCTCCTTGTGGTACATCTTTCCCAACTTTTCCAGGCTTTCTGTATTCGTGGTGAATGCAGAAGAGATGTTTTTCTTACCTAAGATGATGACAAGGGATTTCTTACCAGTTTTGCTTTTATAAAAGGTGACAAATGTTTAAACCCCATGTTTTTCTGAGTGGGATCTCTCAGCCTGTGACATACCATGGGAAAGGATTGCTACATGAAGCCATCTCCTATCATTGCTAGCCCCTGACTCTTCTCCAAATCCCCATCTAATCACTGTACAGTTCAATGCCCTAAACCTCAGAAAATAAAGTAATCCTTGAATCTTTGGGGTTGGAAGGGACCTCTGCAGATCATCTTGTCCAAACTCCCTGCTCAAGCACGGCCCCCTATGGCCAGTTGCCCAGGACCATGTCCATATGGCTTTTGAATATCTCCAAGGAAGAAGACTCCACAACCCCTCTGGGCAACCTGTGCCAGTGCTCGGTCACCATCACAGTAAAAAGGTGTTTTCTGATGTTTAGACAGAACCTCATGTGTTTCATTTTGTGCCCGTTGCATCTGGTCCTGTCACTGGGCACCACTGGAAAGAGCCTGTCTCTGTCTTCTTTGAATCCTCCCTTCAGGTATTTATACGTGTAATAAGATCCATTCCCGCAAGCCTTCTCTTGCAGTCATAGCTCTCAGCCTTTCCTCGAAGTAGAGATGCTCCAACCCCTTAATCAACTTTGTGGCCCTTTGTCAGAACCTGTTCAGTATGTCCATGTCTCCCTTGTACTGGGGAGCCCAGAACTGGCCTCACCAGTGCTGAGTAGAGGGGAAGAAACTTCCTTGACCTGCTGGCAATACTTTATCTAATACAGTCAACAGTTTGCCGCCTTTGCAGCATGGGCATGTTGTTGGCTCATGTTCAACCTGGTCCACCAGGACCCCCAGGTCCTTTTCTGCCAAGCCGCTTTCCATCTGGGTGGTTCCCATCATAAATTGGTGCATGGCGTTTTTCCTCCCCATGAGGAACTTTGTACTTCTTGTTGAACTTCGTGAGGTTGCTGTCAGAGTTGGAGTAGCTGACAAAGCTGAGGTGTGACAAATGAGGGCATTCAGGACTGAGTCCAGGTTTGGCTGTGGTGGTTTTGGCTTTGCTGAGCACCTTTCCATCGCTTTCTTACCAGCTTTGTGGGGCAGGGTGACAAACTAAAGCTTGAGGACTGGCCCAAATCCATCTCCATGGACCAGAGGGAAGTGTCTTTCCAGGGGAAGAAGACAGTGAGTGTGTGGTGTGTGTGTGTATGTACTTGCCCAGGGTCTGGAGGTGGGTGACCACTTCCCAGAGGAGAACTGCTCTTTTTTTCTGGGTTTTGCAGCATGGTTGCAGTGTGCCAAAAGCTGTCTGGATGCACTGTGGCCTCCAGTGCTTACCAGGAATGCCGAGCAGAGCTGTCACAACACTCTCACCATGCTCACTTGGTCTTTGAAATCACTAGCTGAGAAAGATAAAGAGCAGTTCTGACTTCTTTCTCCTTGCTGCAGTTTTATAGACAACTAGGAAAAAGAAAACCATAAGATTTTTTTTCTAGAAATTAACAGTTCATACTCAGATCACTATAGTCTCCTTTGACTTTTTTTAAAACAGAAAGTGCATGTTCCTAATGGGATATCCCTGTAAGCTCGATGAGCATGAGGCATATCTGAAGGTCACATTTAAGGTTTAGATTTGAAAAGTTAATAAAATACTTCTATTTTTTTACTTTTTTTGCAGTGCATTTTTATGTGCTTTTTTGAGGTCATATATTAATAGCCAGACACAAATGGTTTGTGCTGTGCTGGTGGTGTATCATGATATTTAGATCTGTTTTGAATGCTAGAAGATGAACAATGGTTTTACATTTGTGTGAATGGGATATATATGCAGTAAATTGCAAAGCCAAACTGTAAATGTTTTTTTTCTTGAAGTTTTATTGTCTTGTCTGTTCTCTGCACTTCATTTTCTCTACCTCAGGGCTTCCCTTAAATTTCCAAGTCCCTGACTCCTATCAGACAACAGGCATTTAAAAATAAACCTAGCTAACATAGAAATGTTGCGTTTCGTTTCTCAGATGAGACATTTCCCCCAATTTTCACCTACTCAGCATTCAAGTTAAATAAAAGTAACACGTTCCTCTGAACCCATTTCCTGTCCATAACTTATTTGGTATTTTACTACCTGTGTAGTAAAATATCAGGTTGTACCTGGCTAAACTAGATGTGGAGCATCTCCTTCAGGGCTCTTGGGGAGGCATTTCCTTGCTGCAGATATCTGAATTTTCCGTTTTCCTGCTTAACACCAAAGTGCTACAGTGCGTAAACCCCTGGCATTTTCTTTGCTACTGCCGGTCTACCTTGTCTGTTGACGCATCCGTGCCCGCGGTCACATATGGGTGTTTTTCCAGCAGGAGTGAATTGATGACACATTCCAGGTCAGTGCTGCTGTCAGTAACAGACTCGGATCGCGCCTTTCTGAATGCTGCAGGAAAAAATTCCCCGGGGGCGGCCTCGTGTGCAGGTCTCAAGCTACCATTACGGCAGCTGTTTATCATTAGGTTAACAGCTACATGTATTCTTAATGCCATTTAAAATTAGTGCTTAATCTGTCTTTAAAGACTTAATGATTTTTTTTTTTGTCTGAAGCATTGCTGTTGATGCATCTCTGAATTTTGCTGATTTTTTTTTAATTTTTTTTTTTTTAAGTTTTAGTTTTGTCCCTGAAGTCTAGTTGGGGCAAGAAACAGTAAAGACCTAAGGATCAGACTTTTGAGGCTGCTCCAGCAGCTCTGAATCAGCAGGAGCCTTTCTGTAGCTGGGGAGGATTTTACTTCAGCAGGATTTGCAGATTTGGGAAGCCTTTGCATTAACTTCAGTGGTTTAGAATTAGATTTTAGCGGCAGAGTAACTCCCCAGAAGGCTGAAAGCACAATGTGATCCCTCTAACACAATGTCTGCAAAAGGCAGAACAAAGAACAAGCCAGAGCATTTTGATTTTACTCAGATTTACACGTGGTTGCCTTGAAGCAGCGGTATTTTTCCTCTTTTGCAAGGTCTTTAAGCCTGGAGTCTGAAGCTGCTCTGTGCAGCAATTTAGAGAAACTATTCAAGTCTGAGACTTAGTATCAGTAAACACAAAGGAGATTTACTAGCGACGAATGAGGTCTGAGTACTTCTGACATGATTTCCTCCTTTCCCGCAGGTTGGACAAAGTTTGCTCGGTTGACGCGGGCCCTGACGAACAGCCGGAGCGTCCTGCAGCAGCTGACGCCCATGAACAAGGCTGAGGTGGTGCACAAACACTCCCGCTTAGCCGAAGTAAGTGGGACAGACACTTGGCCTGCTCCCTTCGTGAGGCAGGAAGAGATGGGGGGGGGAAAGAAAACCCTAATTCCCATTAATAAATAATATCCTTGGAGGAAAACATTTCCCAACTCTGATTTTTTTCAGCCTCCCCTCTGCTCATCCTAAAGCAGCACTATGTGCCAAGCCTGTGTTTCTGGGACAGGTCATGCTCTTTCAGTTCTGAAAACAGTCTCCACAAGTCACTTTTACTTACATGGCCCTATTTCTGTGCATGCAATTCTCAGTTTGCTGGTTGTTGCGTAACTTGGGGTGCACAGCGTGCTCCTCTCTGTGCTGTCTCACAGCGACATGGAACCAGACTTGATGTTCTTGAGCGTGTGGATGGTTGCTTACTCTCCTGGGGAAATGGGATTGTTTGAGAAACCTCTTTGGAAGTACCCCTGTCTGGGTCCCTGGGGTTGTTCAGCCACATTGACTGCATATATACCTTAATCTCGACTTTCTTGCAAAGTCATTCCTGCAGTATTTTTCGCATCATTTTTTTTTCTTCAGAACTGATGGAATGAACTCTTTGGCAGGTTGCAAACATCTCCTTAACAGTGCAGATGGTGCAACAAGTGAATGCCTTCAGGTTAACTGATGAAACAGAGGTACTGCTTTCATCTTCATGTCCATTGGTAATGAAAAATACGTGGGTCAAAAATACATGGTCAAAATATATGGGCTACTGAAAATGACAGCCCTAGCCATCTTGTGTCAGAAAGCTTGTCCTGGGTTCAATGCGAAGAACTGGTATCAGCTTGAAATGTGTGGGTTTTTTGGTTTGTTCCCTTTCTGGTTTTAGTGGACTTTGATAATAAAAACTCAAATTAAAGACAGAATGGAAACCCACAGTTTTCAGGTTCTTGGCAGTGTGACCTTTTCCCTTGAATTATCCCATACCAATAGCTTGTATGACTGACGAGTTACTCTCACATCTTGCTTTTCTAATTAACGACATTTCAGTGTTCTCTAAATCCAGTTATATCCATTATTGGCTTAGTCTAGAGAAGGGAAGACTGGAGAAGATATGGTAGCAATATTCAAATAAGTCTAAAGCAGTCGCATAGAATGAGGGAGGAAATTGTTCACCAAGACCACTATAGCTAGAGAAAAAGAAATGACATGTAGTCACAGTAAGGAAGATGTAGATCAGGCAGTAGGAAAAGCTCACATAAGGGAGAAGGTTATACTCAGGAATAGGTGGGAGAAGGTTGTACTTGGGAACAGGTTGCTTGGAGAGTGTGCAATCTTCTCTCTTACAAGTCGTTTACAGCTGCAAAGTGCTTTGTATGCAAAGTGCTGTGAGGAATGCAGACTGAGTTGAGGTACACCATTGCTGTACAGGCCCCATTTTCCATCCTGCTGTGTCTGAGGAGGAGCATTATCATCACAGCTTATCCCTTGTAGAACATACGGCCCACCTTTGTCAGGCTTAAGAGTTATCAGCCATTTTGATTAGTTGTATACAAGAATAATTGAGAGAGTCTGTGATGAGTGCAGCTGACTAACAAGATATTGTGTATTCTTTAGTGGTTTAAAATTAAAAATTCATGCAGCATGAAAGAAATAATCATTATAGTTCAGTGGTCTCCACAGCCACTTGCCACCCACTCACCATGTCAAACTCAGCATGATATTATGTTAAGAATAATAATTATGCTTTTACAGTATCATGGGAGCTCCTAAGCACTACACCACCAGAGACATAGGGAACTATCAAGCATATGTTCATCGCATTCAGCTTGAGCTCTAAGTAGCTTATTATTCCAACTATAGTGAGGCTGTTTCCAGCTCTTGCCCCAGTGAGCAAGGCAGGGAACAAGTAGGTCTGGAGAAACCAAGGAAAGAAGTCCCAGTCCTGATTTATCGTGACAGTAAAGTGTTGACCATGGATGAGTCCAAAGAGATAACTGGAGATAACAACCAGATCATAAGTCAAAGACAAAATGGTGTGTTCAATGCAGGGAACGATTTTGGCATTGAGTAAGTTTCATGGATTTTCACAGAGGCTGCTGTGAAAAAAAACAGTCTGTATTGATTATTGCTTTTATTCCAGGGAAGGACCCATGGTTCCACCAGCGAGTTCAGTGTGACACAGTGGCCAGATGAACCTTGCCCATTGGGTGGTTATAGGAGTGCTGTTAGTGAGTCTTGTCCTTGTCCCAGGGGAAGGAACACCTGGAGGTTGATATTTTTATGGGTCTCACCAGGGGGTTGGCATCTCTGAGGGTCTCTCATGGGTGCCATTGGGACCACACCACTCAATGTGTGTTGCTATTCAGCTGGAGCTCAACACTTGGCTTTGTGTTATACCGAAGCTGGGGTGATATGAGGCTCTTGGCAGCCATGGTCTCCTTTCACTGCTGCCTGTGTAGTGGGGTCTAGCGGTTTTCTGGTCTAAGGATAAATTTATGCAACTCAGCTGACTCTGTAGAAAACAACTAATCGGTTTAACTGACTTTCCTTGCAGGTTGTGATTGCTAAATCTGACCTTAGGGAGGGTGGGAACAGGTAGGCAGAAGCAGGTTTGTATCCCATCAGATTACAGCCTGACATTGGGCCAGATTAGACATGTTGGGAAGCCACGTCCATCAACACAGGGTGAGAGAGGCTGCTGTGGTTGTCCCTTGGTGATTTCTGAAGAACAGATTTTCAGGAGAGCCAGACTTTTACTGTCTGATTGCAGCAACAGCTTTCTCTTCTTAAAAATAAGACTGCAAAGAATTAATGGAGAATCTGTTACTTGAGTACTTGAGTTCATATTCTTATTTGTTGTGCTGTTTATTCAGAGCCGTTTACTCCTCTTCATTGGGGAAGCATCCTGCGTTTGATCATTTTTACACATACAGGACTGCTATTTGCAATCCAACTGGCCCTGCAAATATGGTACATCAGCTCCAATACGGGACGGGTGTAGGGCTGAAATGAGTTTTAAAGTTGCTGGAATTATTTATTTTATCCCATACAGACTTGAGATCCCCAAATCTAAAAGGTGTTATTAGTTCCAAAATACACATGACTCTCTCAGTTGTCAGTGCATTATATTGCCATGCTGTGCGTTCCTTTGTGCTTTTGTTTCTTGTGTTGGACCGAGATAAGAGGTAATTAGATTAGCTGGGAGGAATGTCTTAAGTGACATTTGCAATGCTTCCAGTTTCACATTTTACAAAAGTGCGCATGCAGAAGATTATAGTCATATGCAAAAAAGAAAAGAAAAGTAATTACAAGAAATAAAAGAGAACCCACTAGTGATATTGAGCTTGTGAGAGCAACAACTTTTGGAGGAAAATGAGAAAGAAGCGTGATACTGCCAGGGTGTTAGAGGAGAAATTGTGCATGCAATGCTTCATTTTAGGAGGTCAGCCACCAAGGCTGAAGTCTGGTTTACCTTTGATAGGGTATTGTCCTTGCTCAACGGTGGTTTAAAAAAGAGGTCAGGCATGAAGGATTAGTCTTGAAACACTTCCAAATATGAATGAATACTCATGTTCATAATTGCAGAGCATAAACTGGTGTGGCAGTAACCACAACCTGTTTATGGAGCCTCCCTGCCCTTGCTATTGGCATGGTATCACCTCAGTCCATCTACAAAGACCTCCCTTTTTGCAAGAATATCCTTAGATTCTCTGCCGCTCCCATTCATTGAGTGACAGCTGCCTCCACACATTCTTAATAAATCAGATAATTTAGAAACTGTGGGTTGACTTGCAGTGTCCCATGAACACAGTCCCGTCTTTGTGCTGCTCCTTACAGAAATCCATAAGACCCCTTATTGGATCATATTAACTGAAAACCGTAACATTTGCTTTTTTGCAGGTTCTCCAGCTGGGATCTGATATTCTTCCTCAGTACAAGCAAGAAGCTCCAAAGACTCCACCACATATTATACTACATTATTGTGCTTTTAAGACCACTTGGGACTGGGTCATCTTAATTCTAACCTTCTATACAGCAATTATGGTTCCATATAATGTCTCCTTCAAGACAAAACAGAACAACATTGCCTGGCTTGTGCTGGACAGTGTCGTGGACGTTATTTTTCTGGTTGACATTGTTTTGAACTTTCATACAACCTTTGTTGGCCCTGGCGGTGAGGTTATATCTGATCCCAAACTCATAAGGATGAACTACCTGAAAACGTGGTTTGTGATTGATCTTCTGTCCTGTTTACCGTATGACATCATCAATGCCTTTGAGAATGTGGATGAGGTAAGTGCTTGTAGTCGGCCTCAAAAGAATTGTTTTAATTAGGAATTCATTTAGGAGCATGCTCCCAGGCATCTGGCAGCAATAAGAGGAAACTGAAGCTGTGTGCAAATACACAGGGAAGGCCTTAAACTGCTGGGTGTTCCCGTGTTGGAGAAGAGGTGTCTTATGACTTCTGTACCGTGTCTGGATATGTACATTAATGGATGTGGGTTTTAGAATCACTTGCTCATCGTCCAAAAGCATTATTGCACGTCCATGTCAAAATGGACCATTTGGGATGTCTCCCTGCCACAGCCTCCCTTTCCAGCTCAGACCCAGTGATTGCCTTCAGGCAGTCCTAACCCATTGGGGGGCAGACTAATATGGCCTGACATAAATAATCAAAACTCTCTATCTGCTCTGGCTGAAGCTGGTGGCAAATTTGCTACTGATTTATCTCAAAGTAGAGAATGCCTCTCAATAAGTATTTTTAAAATCCTGCCTTAGGATTACTTTTTGAACCATGCTGTAATTTTCTTTTTTTTTTTTTTGTGATATCTTTTCAAATGTCTGATTGAGAGGGAGATTAATCTCTGTTCTTTTAAACAGTTCTTGTGCTACTGCTGGAATTTTAGGAACGGTTTGAGGAGAGAGAACATAAATATCTTAAATGGACACTGAATTAAAGCTTTTTAACTGCTAAATGTATTAACATTTACGAAATCGATCTTGCAGGCTAAGATAATAGAGAAGACAAGCAATAACTACCACAAATAATGCATGCACAAGTCAGTGTAGAGAAAATTCGTTATTAAAATGCAACTATAATGGCATTAGGACTTGTTTTATTTTTTTGCTAGAGCCTTTTATCTTTAGGGCCACAGGCAGATGAAAAAGCCTCTGTTCATTTTTTAACATTTTAACAGTTTTTTCTTAGAACAACTTTGAGTGTAGTTTGGTTGTTTTTTTTTTTTTTTTATAAATTCTGCAGTTATAGATCCTCACTATATAAAATCTACATTCTTACTTTTTAATACAGACTTTGGTACAGATTTCGTAGAGCTCCTTTAAAATTCCATCCCTGTCTCTGTGCCGAGTACCATTTTTTGACATTGTTCCATTTTATTTATAGCAAATATGACAGAAGTGATAATACTTGCAGCTTAAATTCAAGATCATATGAGGGCTGCCCGTCTGGAAGCAGGTTGTGGAGTCAGGCTGTGTAAGGAGGTGGTATTATCAAGGTTGTAAATATAATACAGATTTTTAAGATAAGCAATTTCAGGCTAAGCAGAACCTGATTGTTATAAAAATGCAGTGTTATCTCCAGATTTTTATGCTTTAATTTGTAAAACAAACAGAAAATTTCTGTGCCCAAGCAGTACAGATTTAAATTATTACAGATTTAACCTCTTTCTCTATCATACAGATGGGAAATAAACCTTTTGCAGTATTTTTGACAGTGAAAAGAATCAATGGCATAGTGCATTATAATTGGGGCACGCTTAAAGTGGCAAATTTTAACCAAAATGTAATAAATATAGCAAGGTATCATGAGCTCCAGCAATCCTAGATCTGCTATCATTTACCTCCAAACAAATGAAACATCAACTCCTTTCTTAATAAGAGAAGCAATAGTAACATTTCTTTCTCGTGAAATGGTATGTTATGGCCCTGGAGCCTCCAGCAGACATTGGAGTATAACTGCTGATGTACTTGATTTCATGCCCCTCCAAACCCAGTTTTCCCTAGTGCCTGAAAAGAATTGAAGTGATTTTGAAAACAGGTGTGTAAACAGTCATTCTTTCTTCCTTGGCTCTACATTTTCCCTTTTCTCTATATTTCAGGGGAGATTTTTTGTTGTTGTTGTTTGATATGTCTTCATTTGTGACAGCTAAGTTTTTTGAGATGGTTGGTGTATTCTGGTTGGTTGTAGTTATTAATGCTCTTTATCTTCATTTGGTTCTTAACATTTATTTTAACTGGTACTTCTTTTCTGGGACTTAACTTTTTGGACCTCTAACAGCAGTGTCTCAAACACTGTTCATAGGTAAAGAATAAGTAAAGCGATAAGCTTAATTTGGAAAAAATATTCTGATTGATTAAAAGGAGAGTATTTCTCATGAGAAGATGAGTGTTTCCTTCTTAAGGCAAGTAGGAGAGAGAAGAGTTCTTTTAGCTCTTAATTTTGGTAGGTTTTAGCTCTTTATCTTGGCCATGGGTATTGGATAAGGGCATTTGTCTTTAGCATTGAAGTTGGTGATTGTGGCATTTCAGAAGTTAACAGAAAAACAGAGCTTAGGGGTTAAGACCTTGTGGGCAGGTCCTGGTGCTATTTGAGTTCTTGGTCTGGTGGCCAAGCATGGACCCAAATCAGAGTGGTGCTAAAAGCCAGATGTGTAAAAATTACTTTCCAAATTTCCCTTTTGTGTCCCACCTCCATCCCTCCTTTTCCACATCAAATGCACTTTTGTTAGTTGTTAAGGAGCTAGAGTAGAGGGAGACACAATTGCAGGCAGTTTCTTTTCCTCCCTATGGGCAGGTCTCCCATGCATAAAGAAGGATACAGCCAAGGAAGTGTAGTTTGTGTCTCTCTGTTGTAGATGTAGACTACTGTATGTGATATAGGTGCTTGAAGGTTCTCATGCAGAGGCTGCTGAATCATTGTATAAGATGCTTTATGCACTTGAGTGCCATTTTATAATGTCAGAATTAAGGAGATAAATCAAAAGATTATAAAAAGCAATTTGGGAAAATGAAATGTGAGTTTTCTCACTGAGGGCTGGAGTTCTTCAAATGCAGTCAGTCTTGGCCAGAGTAGGAACAGTGTCATTTCTATCACGGACAATATTAGGCTGAGGCTGGAGTCTTGTGAAATTCCTACCTGAGGCAAACATGATCGCAAATCAAAGTTATTTTGTTGTTGAGTTGGTGTAGAGCCTCAGTAGAAGGATATGATGAAAAGGATTATGACACACATATTGAGAATTGGGGAGGATTAAGATGATTTGAGGCAGAATTAGAGGTGTAGGTTTCCATGTCTGGAGTTACAGAGCCAAGCTGTTACAGTCAGCCCAGGGGGATTTGGATGTATGACGAGGAGGGGGAAAGGTAAGATAATGAGAGAGAGAGATATACCTTGCGCAGCAGAGAGTGATCTAAATTGATGTGATGGATGAGGAATTAAGTGGCTAAGTGGTATTGAAAGAGTAGGAAAACAAGGTAAAATAGGCCAGAGAAAAATGGACTAAGAGAGAGGAAAGTGGAATCCTTAGTGGGATATGTACTTTATTTAAGAAAATTGGTAGGATGATAGTCCTAGAAATCAGAAAAATGCATGGCATCTTTTCTAATTGGAAAACATTACTTGCACTGAATAGATTATGGCTAAACCAAAGCCATACAGAAGACCTTTCATGCTCACAGTCTCTGAAACTAGGTTGATGTATTCTTTTTTAAAGTAAAAGAGTTCTCTAAAATGTAAGATTTAGTCCAAAAGTACATGTCTGTCTATCTCTTCTTTTAGATTAAAAAAAAAATAAAGGAAAAAAGTTTGGAGTAATGGGAGATAGGGTGTTTGTATCCCAAAGATTTCGGTCACCTGAAGTTCCTATTGTTATTAGGCTGTTTGATTTTTGTCTTAGAGTTACATGTCACTTGTAGTGATTCTAATTTTTTCCCTGAGTACTTAGCTGTATGTAACAACTTTTTCCATTAGTGTATGCACTGTCGCTTGTATTTCTAAAATCACAACTCCCTACTTTTGAAGCTAGAGAATTATGTTACCTTAAGGCTTAGCCTTTATATGTGTTCTGCCTACTAGAGAGAGATAAATATCCAGCCTCTGTCCGTCTGGGCTACCAAAAGGTTGTTTATAGCATGGATAACCCTTAATTCCATGTAAGTACACCATTATCAGAGTCACACTGTGCTGAAATTGTCAGCAGATGGGTTTACAGTGTGCCTGAGGACGCTGATCTCATTGCTTGTTCAGATATGGTCAAATCATTCTACAAGTCCCTTTGGGACCAAATGCATGGATTTACGTCCCAGGGAAACCAGGATGTTGTGCAGGTGCTTGGCTCTTATCCCCACATGGAGCCGTGTAATTGGGAGAGTACCTGGAGCTGGAAGGACCTCAGGTACAGGCACGCTGATACAGGGCTGCTGAGGGTTCTGTTTGAGCCTCTGTAAATTAGTATATAGAACAAATATTCTCAAGACTAGGTGGATGGACAAACTTTTGGCCAAATGGAAAATGCTTGCACAAATTAAGTGTTAAATACAGCTGAAAAAGCCCCCATTGCTATTTAGAAAAATATTGGTGTCTTTTTTTTTTTCTTGGATTTTTCACTGAGATTCATGAATTTCTGAGTTTGTAATGAAACAAAACCTAGAAGCTTGATCTCATCTCTGCCAGAAATATGGCCCTAAAATCACAGAATCACAGAATCTTTAGAGTTGGAAGGGACCTCTAGAGATCATCTAGTCCAACTCCCCTGCTAAAGCAGGATTGCCTAGAGCACATCACTCAGGACTGCATCCAGACGGGTCTTGAAAATCTCCAGAGAAGGGGACTCCACAACCTCCCTGGGCAGCCTGTTCCAGTGCTCTGTCACCCTCACCGTAAAGAAGTTTTTCTGTGTATTTGAACGGAACTTCCTGTGTTCCAACTTGTGCCCATTGCCCCTCGTCCTGTCACTGGGAACCACTGAAAAGAGTCTGGCACCATCCTCCTTAAACACCCCCCCTTTAGATACTTGAATGCCATGATAAGGTCTCCCCTCAGCCTTCTCTTCTCCAGGCTAAAGAGTCCCAGCTCCTTCAGCCTTTCCTCATAAGGGAGATGCTCCAGTCTCTCAATCATCCTAGTTGCCCTTTGCTGGACTCGCTCCAGCAGTTCCCTGTCCCATGCCATGATATGGCCCGTATTGCAAAGAGTGGGACCAGATGTTGGGATAGTACATACAGATAGCCAAATAGATTGTTTTCAAATGAGTTGTATAAAAGATCATCCTTTCTGCAAAAATTAGTTTTCATGAGCCAATTGCTGGAAGTGAAAGCAAGCAAATTTAAATGACAGAAAACGCTGAAGTTCTATGTCTATTGTTTAATAATGTAAAACTACATGACCCAATGGCCTTTAAAATATAGTGATCTGTGCGGACATATTAAGGCATGGAACCCTTGTAATTGTAATCTTTTAATTACTATTATCGATCTCTTTCAGCAGTGGCAGAAACTTCTTTGCATTATTGCAATTAATAGCAACTAAAATAGCTATGTCTGTAAATTGAAAGCAAATAAAAGCTGATACAACTAGTTTAGCCATATTCACAGCTGCAGTGCTTTACAGCAAACATTCCCTTTATGAGAGATATTTGAAAAAGGGTTTTAGGGACCCCAGTCTGAATGTCATATGCAAGGTAAAGATAAATCGGTGTGTTTCAAGAATGTGACTTTGGGTCTGAAATATTCTATGGCTAGCTACATTTCTTTAATCTAGGTGGCTGACATGGAGAAAATAATTCCCAGAACTAAATCCCTGCTGCAGCCAAGTGTTAAACTATGATGAAAACGCCTAGCAACATAACGACAGAAGCGCTAGGCCTGGGACCTGGCATTTTCCCCTTTGTTATGCAGTTGGAAGGCAATTAAGTATGAAGAATACTGTCATCCTGCTGTAGTGTGCAGGAAACTGCAATATAATAATACAATGGCTTGGTTACGGTGTACAAATATAAATGTATCCACCTTAGGCGTATATTATATAGATGGTCGACCATATTCACTCCTGTCACTTATTCAGCCTTATTGCACTTAGTTGCAGATAGCTCTTTTAGCTTTTATTCAAGCTAAGGTTTTATTCAAATTCTGCCTGTGTTTAATTGCCAGCTTTTTTGATGCTATACAAGGCCTGGGATATTTCTGCAGGTTCCCTCGTGGAGACACATTAATGTCATCTTGATGCGAGGGGCAACTTGTGAAGGAAGGGCCTGAACCACAGTCAATGCAGGGGGTGGTGGGAGGGCAGGCAGGGTCATCCCAGGAGATGGATGTGACCTGGTAGCCTTGTGCTGCACCGCTTTGATGCGGATTATGGCATACTGAACTTTAATTATAGGTCTCAGTGGTCTGTCTCCCCCCTCGCCCCCCTGCCCTTTTTTTTTTTTTTTTTTAAAGTGTGCTGTGTATGTTACTGGGAAGCAGATGTTGGGTACAAGCCATTTAAATAAAATCTTTAGTCAGAGCCGCATTAAGTGATGCAGAGTCCAGTTGGGGCAAATTGTGTGTGGAGCTTCCCTCGAAAGGGAAGCTTGAGTCCTGCGTGATCCCTTTGCTTGCAAAGGAGGGGAAGGCTTACAAAGGAGATGGGGCAATTGAAATAATCCGGTCAGATGCTCACTGACATAACGCTGATGGGAGTATTGCAAATCCACGTTACTGAGATGGCTGTACTCAGCCATCAATGGGAGGAAAAGAGTCGCAGGCTTAGGGTTGGGCGGTTGCTCTGCACAAAATGGAGCCAAGGTACAGCCCTGGAGAAATGAACTGCCTGGCTAACATCAAAATTAGCAATGTTTTACTAGCAAGGCATCCATGTAACTTGGTGTGAGTCTTTATTTTCATCAAGACTGGGTTGGTGTTACGTCTACCCCTTGGCGTCAGGTGTGGTTCCAGAAGTACTTGCAGAAGCATTGCAACTCAGGTTACTCGCTCCAGATATTCTTTTTTTCATTCCTGTATTAGCATAGGGAATGTGTAGTCTGTTGCTGGCATTAAATATCAGCTAAATTTAGTATCCTGCTCAGAGGCTATCCCAACTGACGTGACAGACCTTCCTCTCCTTCCCATTTCATCCTCCATCCACCTTCCCTAAGTAAGTGAAAATTATCAGATTTTATGATATCATCCTCTTTTTTTCCCCAGTTGGGCACACGGATGCACTAACAAATAAAGAGTGCAAGATGCCACATTTCCTTTAACTTGAGTCTAGAAGAAATATTTTGAAATCGCCCTTCTTTTTATAGCCTCAGTTATTCACTCTTTGAAATGTATTGCATTGTGTAGTTGTGCCATAAACAATTCACTTGAAGTTTATTTATAACATTATAGCTTATTGACGTTTGTGTTAGGGGGGAAAAAAGAGTTCCCCCATCCTCCTGGAAAAAAAAGATAAATCTCATGCAATAAATTTAGAGGTACTTTCAGAGACTGTATGAGAAAACCTACTTGCTTTCATTCTGCTGTAAGGACTCAATTTTGTGCTTGCTGCAGTCACTACTGCCATTGCTACCGGTGCTGCAGGTCAAGTATTGTATGGGCTATGCTTGTACCTGGGCCCAGGATCTAGATAGCTTGCGCAGAAGCAAAGCCCCCTACTCCCGTGTTGATTTACATAATTGAATGCAACCCTAAATTCAGTTCCTAAAGCGGTGATAAATCAGCAATGCTGCTTTTTTATTTTTCTTGTTCCAGCATTTTGATTTGTAGCTATGTGACTTTATTACATTAATTGTTTACCTAAAAAGAAGGGTTTCTGAGATATGTTGGAAGATTTATTTTAACATTAACCCCAGTAAAGACGCATTAAGGAGCTAACCAGGGATTTTACAGCTAAGCTCTATTTAAGTAGCTAAGCTCAAAAATTTCTTTTGGGAATGATTTGCTGGTTAAATTTCAACCAGCCTATACGTCCTCCTGGATACTTTTCCTGCGCTGTACCTTCTGGATACGTGCTTGCAGGCTCACTTGCTCTTGTTGGCAAGACTCATCATTTCAGTTTCTCCCAAAATCGGTAGGCACTTTGTTTTCTTTTACATTGTGTACCATCATGTAACAACTGCTCTCTGAAGATTGCCCAAGGTTTACAAAAATGGTGCGTTTTTCACTGCTTCAATGCCAAATGCTGAGCTATACATTGACTTTACGGAATTAGACAAGTGATTCGTTTGGGTGAATTTTTTTTGTGTATAATTACTGCTGGTGAGGGAAAGGTAACGAAAGTTTTTCCCATGCTTCTTTAAATAAAGTATTTGGACTGTATTTCAGAATGTACTAAGCACAGGATTCACTGGATGAAACACAGGGCCAGGCATAGTCCTCAAGGAGATACAGGCACATTCAGGGTACTGCTCCTCATGTTCAAAGATGTATCTCCAAAACAGGTCTGAAGAGTCACCTGTGCTAAAATGTCTGTTTCTCACCATTGACTGTAATGACACGCTAGCGTGACTAGCTCAGATGCAGACCTCTCCACGGTATGGTTTAGGCTGACATGAGATGCATCTGTCCCCTTGAGACTGTATTTGCCTCACTTCAACTTTTCAAAGGAAAAAAATAAAAGCAGAAAAAAATAGTAGGGGTAAGACTCACAGGGGCCTTTTGAGTCACTGTGCGTTGGTGGGCAGGTTCATTGTATCATCTTTACCATAAACTGGTCAAAATCCGCCTTAACGCACGGTGTCTGCAAATCTGTCTTGATTTGCAGTCTGCGTGTTTGTCCCTGTGCCAGCCTCCTTGGTTAAATATTTCTTTTCCTTCCCTCATGTTTATCTCCTCGATGTGCTTAGAAAGAACAGTTATCCCCCCCCACCCCACTGCATAAACACACCTGTTTCCCTTTTCTTAATCTAAGCAAACCGATCTTGCCTGGAAACCTCATTTGTGAAATTTTATGAAAATTTTCTTGGCCATTCCAGCTGCCTCTCTCTGCACAGTTAAGTTTGAATACATCCTTAGGGCAGAGATGTACGCATTACTCCAGGCGGAGGAGTCATCTTTGCTTTGTAATTGGGGTTTGACTTTTCCTCTGGACGGTGGAAACACTCAACTGATCCATCCTGGAACCGGATTAACCTCTTCTGTGAGTGTAACCCACTGATTGCTCTGAGTCACTATGGGATTATCCCATATATCCAAATAGTTCTCTTTCTCAGTAATCTTCAGCTAAAGATCTTTATAGCTGTAGAATTTTTTGTTAATTTGTCCTGTAATGGATACCCTGAAACTCTGTATTGTTAAGCTTTATCAAAATTTCCTTTATTCCCACACCATTACTCTTTGCCCTGACAGTGTATTCCAAAGGTGTGCCATCAGCAGATTTTGTGACCATATATATTTCTCCTTACTTCTCTAAGAAACCAACAAAATCACCGAGAGTCGCCACTTGTAACCCTTGCTAAGTTTCCTTTTAATGGTCTCTGTTTTCACAAGTTCCTCAGTCACCTTACACCTCTCAATTGTGGTCCATTTTCTCTGTGTTTCCTAATAATTTTGAACCTTGTGTTACTGAAATACTGTATTTCTTTTGTTTGGAAAATGAGGCGTGTTATCAGAGAAAGCTATCAGGAAATCCTGGCTGGATGCGAGCTAACCTAAGCTTAGCAAGCCTATTGCTACACTGATTGCATTTTGATTTATCTCAATGTTTCTAATTATTCTTTCCCTTAATATTTGTTCAGGTAATGTATGTGTTTATTTCCTTCTTGATACATTAGCTCTTCTGGAAAACATCAACATCATCTTTGAAAACTAAAGCTGAGAATTAATTTAATTTTTAGCCCAAGCCTGGATTATTTTTACTTCATTGCACCTCGATCACTTTTGTTGGTTTTTTTTTCATCTATGAATCTGAAGAATCTTTGGGTATTTGTTTTAATGTTCTCTACAAGGAAGAGTTTGCCCTGACATGTGGCAATTCTTGCTGTATCCCTATTCTTTTTACCCTCTAAGGAGTAGCTTTCTGTTGATTAAATTTTTATTTCTTATATACTGTCAGTTCTCTGTTTCTGTTTTCTTCCATTGGGTGATAATTTACACATTTATAACTGATGCCCAGCTTCAAAAGTTTTTTCCCTTCTTTGAGGTACAACGTCTGGATATTTTGTACCTTTTGACCTAAGGATATTCCAGGTGTCCTCTGCTGCCATGTGTGCGGCTTTCCTATCTCTCACAGCCAGTTGTCTTCACTTATTAGTGCTTATAGTTCTATATACTCTCATTTATAATTTACCAGCTCTTGCCTGTTTGAGATGAAGAACCCCAGTCCAGTTTACTTTGTGATTGTTCATTTTTAATGAACTGATTCAATTCCTTCTTCAAGCCAATGGGGAATTCTGCAAAATCCTATCAGTCAGAACCAAATGTAGTGCAGCATCACTTTCTGTGGAGTAATTGGCTATTCAATGAAGAAATAAGCCTGCTATTGCATCTGCAGAAAATCTCAGCCTACTGTTATTAATAGCATTTATTCTCCAAGCTCATATCAAGAAAGATAAGTCTCACATTGTGAGGCAGTGCTCCGTAATATCTATCTCTGTAATAACATAATACAGGTTTGGATGCTGCCCAGATCCGGGCTATCCAGATTTCTAAGGATGGGTTTAATTTCTCCTCCTGTAAGCTGTGTAAGTGATAGGCTTCTGCTACTTTTTATTCAGTGGGAGGGGAGAGAGAGCTCCAAGAGGTGATTCATCGCATCCCCAGCTGTCTGTGATGGATTGGGTGAATTGCTCTTCTGACATCCCTCTCTCTTCACTCACCAGGGAGGAAAGCTGGACAATTCACATAGAGACTGGAAGGCTGGCCATAAAGTTGCAGCATTATGTGAGGTGATTCCCACCCCAGGAGGGTGGTTAGAGCTCAGTCATGGTGTGGTGGTGGCTTGTGCAGGTCTGCTCAAGCTCAATTTACATGAAACCATTTTGCTCTTGCACTGATTTAAAGAGCTCAGCCTGGGCTGCAAACTCCTCAGAGGATTTGATCACTTTAATGGCTAGTTTTGCTGAATTAAGGTTGCTGTAATTGCTTGCGTCTAGCAACTGTAAGCATATTAGCTTAAATTTAGCTTATGAAGGTCTGTATATACTGCAGTCAAACCTTTGACTGCAGTGGCAACGTGCCCTACAGCATTTCATAGAAAGGATCCCAGCTCTGGTTCTTGGCCACTCCATAAATTCTTCAAAACCACAATGTGCTGAATATCACAACATAGGGAAAAGCTCTTCTTATTTTTCCTCTGACCTTTTCCAAGACAATGGTTTCTGTTAAATGATGCAGTACCAATCCCCATTTTCAGAGCCGGGAGGATTTCTGTTTTAGAACACATTTAAAATGTATGTTTTTTGTTGCGGTTGCATGTGTGTCCACAGCTAACAACAAATAAATAAAAAATCATGGAGTGAAATCTAATTGAAAAAGTGCCTAGATTTAAAAACACATTGTTCCCTAATAGAAAAAAAAAAAAAAAAAGCACAAATTTACCATTTCAGCATACTGGGATTTAATTCTGAGGTTAAGCAGATTTTAATATATTTACATGGTAGAAAATAATGGCTGATTTTGGTTCTATTTTACTTTTTTAAACATTTATGCAATGATCTCCTACTGCAGAAAAGACTTATTAGATTAGCAAGTAACCAGCTGATTAAATCTTTTATGTCGTTGACAACGATGGAGCTCTGCTATTCTGTTGCTCCTTTAGTGTAGCACGGACTCCACTCTCTCCTTCCTGGTTTAGGACGACATCTCTGGCACTCACACTAACTGGAATGATTTGCTGTACTTGTTAACCTTCATTTTCCTTTGGTGCCAGCATTCCCTTTATCCTCTTGCATGTTTGGCTGTCAACCCGTGTATAACATGACTTTGATAGCTTCATCCTTTCTATTGCCTGGCTTATCAGGGATTCATTAAGCGCGAGAGAACCTAACTCCCTGTTCTTGCTGGAGGTGAAGAGGTCTGTTCCCACAGCGTGCATCGCAATTGCCAGGAAACATCTTTCTCAGCCTTGTGGTCAGAAAAGTTTAGCCAGATGCAGATACACAGCTTAGACACTTCTTTCATCCTGGAATACTGAAGTTTGACAATGTGGTAACATTGAGGGGCTGAAGTGACAAGATTCAGGTAATTTTAATAGGAAGGAGTGATCCTTCTGCATTTCAGACTGACTGCTGTCATCACTTGTGCCTCCACTATCAAGCTGAATTTCCTTTCTTAGTATATCAAGAGAATTTGAGAACACAGTCTTTGCAAGGCACTTATGTCAAAAAAACTTGGGCTTTGTTTAATCATGAATGGCTAATTTAATTCCAAAGTTGAACATCCATTCCTCAAAAATGTCTTTCTGGATAACTTTTATCATGGTGTCAACTATCTGATTAATAGAAACGGTGGTACAAAAGGGGCTGGTTCAGAGCTACTGCATGTGTCCTCTCCTGGTCTAATGGCCTTAAAATTCACCGGGAAAGTCTCCTGTGACTCACATTTGTAACGCTGAATTCAATGATGTGTATCAGAAAGGAATTTGGTTCCAAACTTGACACACAAAAAGCAATTCTGGAGTAGGTGGTTTTTCAGTTAAAAGATTTCTACAGCTGAGATGATTGAAGAGGAGCAAGGTGAATGTCCTTGTCTAATTAAGACATGATCAAATAAGTTAGACAAAACCTCAAGGGGCAGGATTGGATGGTTTATAAGATAACGAGATATTCTCAGTCAAAGAGCACAGACCGACAGATATTACAGACAATTGGCCTGCCTGACTAAATATGGCAATAGAGTAACAAATGCTCCTCCCAGGAGGTTGGATCTTCAGTATTAAAAAAGTGCATTACTTGCACTATGCTAGTGCCAAACGGGATTACCTGCTCTATTCAAGGTTTCTAATCACCTCTCTATTCCTTGCGTGCTGAGGTTACTTCAGGTAGAGCAGATGCTCATCCTTTAGTAGAAGGGTTTACAAATATTCATTATGGAGCATAAATACAGTTAAAAGCAAAATTAAATTAAAGGCAGACAGCAATCAGTTGAGTTTAGAATGCTGAATTTCTGAATAGCCCAAACTTAATTCAAGGCAGTTAGTCTTTCACATAATATCTACCAAAGAGATCATTGCTGAATCTTAGGCAGAGCTTTGTGTATTAACAATTGTGCATTTACTGCCAAGCAAGTTTTAAGTATAAAAGTACCAGCTCGACCCAACCCAGTATTTAAACAGTGCAATGCATCACATGTTAATTTAGTATGTATGTGGTTAATTGCTCTTTCCTAGGTAGTGTTTTATGGAATAGGCTTTTAAATCTTCCAATATTCTCTTTATATTTTGCAAGATTAGACATGGAATGGGAATGCTCAGTAAATAAACCTGTGATTTTTTTGGCCTTAAAGTAGTGGGTCAGACTGAACTGGCTTTTAGACTTACAGTGAAATTTACTTAAATGAATTACTCTTTGGAAAGAATACATTTCAATGTCGGCTAAAATAACAGATTTCTCTTTGTTTTATACATAAGAGATGCAATTGTTATCTGTGCTTAGGAAAAAAATCATGACAGTGCAAACTTTCTCCCAGACTTTTAAATAAGTGTTGTCCTTTTATATTAGTACTTTACAGAGATGATGTAATATGGATGGAGGATGGAGTGTCAGACTGTAAACTCTACTGATCAAGGGCTGACTTTTGGTTTGGGTTTGTGCAGTAGAAGGTGCAGTGTAAGCCTTGCCACTGGGGTGAACTTAAGGTACTGGGTGCAAAAAGGGGACTCCCAAGTTTAGATTCCAGGTCTCTGACTCCTCTCCTAGCTTTAATCTTGGTAATGAACAGCTACTCTTTGAGTAAAATGGAAATAATGTGTATCTCCTTGACCAACACAATAGGACCTGATCCTACAAAAAAACATGCTATTTTCTCCCTCTGATTTCACAGCAAGTTGTAAACTTTCAGAATTAGGGTTGATTCACCGAAACACACTGAAGATTAATTTCGTGAAATACACTTTGAAACTACCCTGTAGTTTTCTTTTTTAATGTAGATACTGTTTCTGTGGGGTGTGACCCTCGTTCAGTAGTCCATTGACCCCAGTCCTTTGTGTAATGAACATTGTAAGGGGCTTCCCAGTTTATTGGACAGGTTGGCTGTTCAGAGTGCCTCACAGACATATAACGCAAAGCCAATAAGTAGATATACGTTTAGATGGAAAGAAGAATGATAAACTATATCTGTGTCCTGTGTAAATGCAAAATACAGAAATCAAAATGGGAAAATTCCACTTCCCCCCCCGATATTAGTCATCACGAGAGCTTGAATGCAAATACAGAACTTCGATTTATTAAGGATTTGGGGATCTGAAACAAATTCCAACAGGATTTGAAAAACATACAAGAACTTTGTCGAACAGATTACATCTAGAAATTCCAGATGTATGTTACCCTTCAAACGTTAGTTGTGAAAAGAAACAGAGGTGCAAAAGAGATGAATGTTATTTTGGTATGGAAAACTCCAGAAACTCCAGTCTTTTACTGTTTGATAATATAATTAGCTAGTGTTTTGACTAGACTGATTTGATAATGATGCATAGAAAAGGGCAATTTAATCTTGGCACAGTAACTAGGAATGTTTGCCTCATTGCTTTCTATGTCTTAATTTCTACTTTAAATTAAATGTCTTCAGCTTCTGAATGTTTTATATTAGAAACCTTCCTTTACAAACCTTCTATTTTGAGCCACTAATTAATGTAATGCACAAGTTAGGTATATCATGGGATTGCAATAGATCAGGACCATATTTTTCTTCTCTTTTTGCATCTATAAACTCTATTAAAATACGTGCAAACCATTTGTGCATTGAGGAGGACATACACATTTCTTGTTCCCTCTGAGATGTTTCTATTAACTTTTTGATGGTCCCTGTGCTTCTATTCCCTAAGCATTTGTACTTCCATTTATTTGTACTTCATTTATCTTGCGTGGAAAAAAAAACACAGCAGAAATACTTGCTTTAGGAAAGTATCTGCAATGTCTGTTGATTGGAAAGGAAGTTAACCCTATATGCAAAGGCATGTGGTTTTCTTGCCAGTGCCTTGTGGTCTTTATTACCCTCACTCAGAAAGGTGACGTGCCCACAGTTGTTAGTTCCATGTTCAGTCAGTGAGGCTTCTTATAAATAACAAAATATCCAGAGTTACATTAGCTGCGGTGAATGATAATATGCGGTGGAGATTGTTGGACAAGAGGAAGTTACACAGGTACTCTCTGGTGGAAGAGAGGAACAACAGACTGATTTCTCTGTAGTTACCCATTGCAATTACTTTCTGACGTTTCTCTTCAGCATCTTAATGCTGAGGGTTGTTGAAGTAGGTTGACCCCCGTTTTGGCCAGAATAGCAATCCTCTGCTTGGATTTAATAGAATACTGTTCTCTGAGAAGATTTGAGAAGACTCCACTTGGATGGTGTAGTTCCGTCTGTGGCTGCTCTTCCACCATGTTTGACCTCCTTGAGGTCAAAGCAGAATCTCCCATTTACTTCAAACTGGCAAAGTACTGAATCACTCCTTTTTGTAATAAACATGCCATTTCTCACTTTGGATTCCACAGAACTATTCTGTTACTTGGCAAAACTGAGCTTGAACAAAGTAATTTGTCCAGCAAAGGCGGATAACTTGAGTGCCAAACTTGATTTACCCTGATGAGGACAAAAGTAACGGAGAGGGAGGAGGGTTTGGTTTTGTATTCTGTCATCTGAGGCATGGAAAAAAAAATGTATAGAAAGATTTAAAGCAGATGCAGGAATCGCTGTACAGGCTTTTCTGTTAACCAGCAGGATATTTCAGATGAAATAATGATTTTTATTCTTTTCTAGGGGATCAGTAGCCTCTTCAGTTCCTTAAAAGTGGTGCGTCTTCTACGACTCGGTCGAGTTGCGAGGAAGTTGGACCATTATCTGGAATATGGTGCTGCTGTACTGGTACTGTTGGTGTGTGTGTTTGGACTGGTGGCCCACTGGCTAGCCTGCATATGGTACAGCATCGGGGACTATGAAGTTATAGATGAAGTCACTAATACAATCAAAACAGATAGCTGGCTCTACCAGTTGGCACTGAGTATCGGGACACCATATCGATATAACACCACTGGCTCAGGGCAGTGGGAAGGAGGACCCAGTAAAGACTCCTTGTACATATCCTCTCTCTACTTTACCATGACAAGCCTTACAACAATAGGATTTGGAAACATAGCACCAACCACTGATGGAGAGAAGATCTTTTCGGTGGCCATGATGATGGTTGGCTGTAAGTAGAATTTGATTTTATTGTGTTTAAGCAAAAGGTAGTTGTGTAGCTAGTATGATGCTTGCATAGCACGCTTGCTGTAAGCTTTCTTGACATCCTAAAAAATCCGAAGTGCCTGTAAATAATCATGAAATGAACGTGGAATTATTGAAAACGGGAATTGAAATTGTGTAGTTGCTGTAGCTTTTAAATTGCTTACGAGACTAAGTGTGCCTGATGACTATTTTATATTGAGTTCAGGGCCTTTTCTTTACACTTTAAAGGTAGCTTTGATTGTGTTTGAAAGGTCTTGGCTGGAATTTGGTTAAAAGTTACAGCGTATATTCACATTCAAGTAGTCTGACTGAGTTTTGCTTATAAACTTGTACAGGCTTGGAAATGTTTGAAGTGGTTTTAGCCAATTCTTGAAACATTTAGTGGCTCCATAAAGTGATTGTGTACTTCATGGTACTGGTTTAACTTACAAGAAGTTCTGATTTTTATCTCCTGAATGTGGTGACCTTTGTCACCAGCAAAGCTAGAAGCGAAGGAAATTGTAAGACATTATATTGCACCTTTTCTCTGCTTCCTGCTGTTTCGCAGCTCCACTGAAACAGTCTAAAACCAATAGCGGTAAGACACGTTTCTTATTTCATGCGCTGCCAAGGTTAGACCCCTGAGCAGCTCTCCAGGTTAACAAAAATCCTCACAATATAGTAAAGACTGCTGAAAATGTTCATGTGATTTGGGAGAATTATTTTTCTGTTAAACAAATAATTCTTGGTATTTCTCTGATGCTTTCTGTTTTCTGAGCTCCATACAAACACTAAGCAATTATGTAACAAGAGAGCAAACAAAACCTTTTGAAAATCAGATCTGCATAACCTCTCTGATAATTATCTCGGCTAACACTTTGAGCTCATCTCACAGAAATACTGAACTATAAAAAGGAAGTTTTCTTGCTATAGTCTTTCTAGATCTCTAGAAGATTAAAGCCATTTGTTTGGAGATTTTTAATGCTTTTTAAAAGAAGTGGTTGCAGTTTTAGGACTCTGCTTGCAGCGTGGTGCAATGAAATTTCTGCTGAACAGCATCTTTACATGATGGGTTGATGTGTTTCAAAACATTTTGAAGTCCATAAAAAGGAAATGCCTGAGCTAGAGCATTAATGAGCTATTGCAGCTAGGCCATAGAAAACCTGTAGGTGTTGATAAGCCATTTGTTGAAACTGCTTTGTGGTATTTACAGAAGGCTGAGGATTTGGAGAATAAAGTGGATGTAGAACATTTTAAATATTGTAATATTTACTTTCCTTGCCTTTGTGGGCACTTCTGTTGCCTGCAGGGGAGGGTCCCACCGAAGGAAATAAGCAGCCATTGCAAATGATTTAGGGTGGGGTGGGAGCCATAAAACCATAATGAATAATGATAATAATATTGATAGCAATAACAAAATAAATTCCTGGCCTCAGTAAGTGAAAAGGAAATGGAGCTTGTAACCCGCTTAGTATTTGTTCTAGGTGGATTGTACTCTCACTTTTTCATCTCTGAAACACATGTTAAAGGTGGGGAGTACACGTAGCAGTATAAAAGTTGACATTTACAACAATCTATGTAGGTGCCACGGGCTAATTAACAGTTTTCATAAGTGTTACCCAGAAAATTATTAAAGGTACACGTCAAATGTATAAGTGGTACCTGTAAGCTTAGTTGTTGGAAAACCATGAGTAGGTTTATAGGCTTTTGGGCAAAGTCAAAAGTAGAATCTAAAATTTAAGGAGCATGGAAAAAGGACAGTTAAGTTGCTTGTTGCATAAAAATAGTGCCATCACAATAAATGTGGCTTCTCCTGTGAGTCGGATGAGGAACACTATGGCATCCAGGAAGGCTACAGACAGAAGAAACCTTCTTTTTAGATTATTTCCAAGTATAAAAATGCTCGGTTGTGATCAAATGGTTGAATCTTTTGCAAATGTATCAAGGAAGATTTGAAGATTTTTCAACTCATGTACATCAGTATGATAATTGCTCCTGAAATCTAAAGGAGGTGCTTGGTTGGTTGAATACTGGTTAGAAAAATATGCCGACTTCCAAATAGATACTGGTCATGGGCTTTATACTTGCCCTATTTCTGTGAAGAGATCAGACCTGCAGGATTGTATAAATGTGCTTCAGTGCCAGCTGCTGAAAGCATGACAGTCAACACCAAAATGGGACAGGAAGGCACAACAAATAGCTGATGGAAAATGCAATTTCTCAGGCAATCGAAGTGGCCAGTGAGCTTGGGAAAAGGATTTGGCCCCAAGAAAAGGTGTAAAAAAGAACTGAAAATCAGTCAAGTTGCTTTCAAAACAAGATGTTTCAGGTTTTTTTTTTTTTTTGAACAGTCTTTTGAGATAAACACTCAGCAAAATTCAATTACTGTTCAACCAGTAAAAAACTCTGGTCCCTGAACTGACTCCCGTTATAAGCAGAGACAGACTGTGAAATACCTTTGGTAGTTTTCCTGAAGAAGTTTGCTAATACCAATAGTTGATATTGGCAGCGTCTTTTCTAACAGACTGTGCCAAATAAATGTCTCAAACTTAGCACTGGAATCGGAGATAGTAATTCATCACAACCCCAGCTGCCTACTCATGCAAACTGCAGATATGAAAGAAAATCTTCACTGCGTTGTCAGCTAGCAGCGGCTTGTTCTGCAAGCCCCAAGTTTCCTAGTCACGCTGGCAAAGTTATCAGGACCCGCGAGGAGTATTTGGAGAGATTTGCAAATCCTTCTGGTGGGCAGGACTGCAAAATGGTGTACTTGTCAAAAATGGCCAAATTAAAATTCTGTAGCTGCTGATAAAGCATTGCTCGGTGTGGGGCGGTGGCGGGGGAAACGCAGATGAATGGGGATGCTTTTCAGTTTGATTGGCAGTTTGTCACTTGGTTGTTCACTGAGGACAGAATTGGGTGGGATATTTAGACCGAAATACATCACCTGTCTTGCAGGAAAAGGAGCTTTGAATAACTTAACCTCATCTTGTGGAGCTTACTTTAGATTTCATTTTGCCTCACTTGCTTTTTTTTGGTGTCCAGGGCTGTTCAGCAATTTTTTTTCTGTTGCTTCCTGACACTTGAAAAGCTTAAAATAGCAAACATAAAGCATCCTATGACAAGGGAGCAAGGATTTTACAAGGGTTATTGTTTAAATACCTATTCTGCATTTGCTGCCTAGAGTTGCTGAATACGCATTGAAAACCTGATTTTTGTAGCTCCTTTTGTGTTGATGTAGGTCATTTCGTCCCCTCTCTGCACAGAACAGAACAAACAGATAGGTCCGTCAGATTCTTTGAATGGACCAGGAATTGTTTATCATTCAGGAAGGACCATTCTTGCAAACCTCCCATTGTCTCTTGTCAGCTCACGGCCTCTGGCAAGAAACTCGGCCTCTGTTGCTGCGTGTTGCTGTAGCTCAGTCCACAGGCAGATTTTAGGCTTCTGCAGCACAGCCGTGGACGTAGATGTAAAACTAACTGGTTTCGTGCCTTTCGCAAAAAGCAATGTATTAAAAAAGAAGCCAGGAAGATACTTTTGGTTTGTACACCATTACTATCTTGCAACTCGGCACAGCCAGGACTTCAGCGACCAGAAAGTCTGTAAAAGGGAAAAGGTGTTTTGGGGGAAGTGGAAATATGGCAGGGCAAAACAGTTTGCAGAATTCAGGAGAGAATTGTTGTTGAAGAAATAAGCGCGAATGTTTAAACGACAGGTTTGTGTAGTGCTGTATGTCTTCTTCCGTCCTGTGCTTCCACTGGGAGAAAAGTGGCCAGCTTTCCATCTGGAAGCTCAAAAGGTCTCTGATACACTTCTGTACGCTGCTTCTGTAACCTGGAGCAATCGGTTTGCCCCCGTCCATTGTGCAGGACACAGAGCAGATTGCAGAGTCTGTCTAGCCCCATAAATATGGCATTTACTTGAGTTTATTTGTCCAGCTGAGCGGGCCCAGCCCAGCGCATGCTTCATCTAATCAATAACAGAAATCCAGTACATACCACTGGCCACTGACATGCTCTGAGGGTCCTTGCTGCAAGGGAAGGTCAGACAAGATATTGAAGGTCAGAGTGTCAATGAATATTAAATACTTCACTGGTTCTCAGGATGTGAAAGTCCCAGAAGAATCTCTTAGTCATCCACCAGTCCCCAGAGGAGCAGATAAAGAGTGCTTTGTCGTTCTTCCGTTAGGGAGATACTTATATCTCGTACACATAGCTTGCGTTGTCTTCTATTTACTTCCAGATTTATGGGGAGGTGGTTGTGGGGAGATACTATTTTTTAATGACTGATTTTAAATTATCATGAAGACAGGCTTGTTAATTCAAATTGGCTTTGTGTATGAGCAGAAGAATTTGCTGTGGTGATTGTACAAGGTACCTTGTCTTAAAAATTGGTCATTTCTGCCAGCTATTGGAGCAATTTCTAGACAGTTTCTTCCAAAACTCAGTTTCTAATTTCATGGCCGGAGATACGGACTTCTTGTTTTCATCTTAAAAATAGCCAGGATGATGATTTACAGGCTGGAAAAGAAAACAGACGCAATTGCTGCTGTTTTGATCCCAAGTTGTTATTGTTCAGGGAGAGCTGATGAAGGAGAATGTGGGTGGGCTTCTCTTGATACCCTGCTCTGTTTGTAATTTCACTAAACCGAGAGAATAGGACATGCTCTTTCCTATTGAGATCAGGTGAGATGCTCTCCTCCTAGCCACCTCTGGTTCTAAAACCTCCCGTATCGGGCAAACAATGCTGAAAGGCTAGGTTGCCCCTTGCTGCTGCTCAGCTCTTGTTTTGGAGTTGTGACACGGACTGCCGTGGACTGTCAGTCCTCTCACCACTGATCTGCCAAAACCTAATTCATTATTCAAGTGGGTTCTTTCATTGTTCAAGTAACATTCGTCAGTTCCCTGCCAATATATGGTAGTTAGCCACTTGAGCGCTGTTTGTATGAATCATGGAGGTTTAACTAGTAAATTTGTTAAGCGGTGGCTAAGCCCACGCACTGACACAACAGTGTTTAATTGTAGGAAAGCGCCTGTCTGGCAGAATTCCAGACAAGCAATCCCAAGAGTCCATAGGATTTAATTTTTGATCCTGAGGAAAACGTATGTGTAAGATAGCACCTTCCAGCAAAAATCGTTGCCAGTAACATAGATTAAATCATGTTTTTCACAGCAACAGATAGTAACGTGAGAAGGCCTTACCTCTGTAGGAATTCATAGGCTTGAGTGTTTAGCTATGGCCGAAATCCAGCTCTGCTCTGAGGATGTCCTGCAAAAGTCAGTTCTGTGTAAGGGCATATTTGTTTCCTGCAGAGATGTGGGATCTGTGAGGGACACAGCTCTGCACCACCCATCCAGGAGCCGCAGAAGGGTTTGACCTCTTCAGCAGTGGAGAACTTGTGCCAATTTTTGCACTGCTCCTCACAGTTTCTTAAAGCGTGGGTCAGTAGGGGGAAATGTATCTCTTTGAACAAAAGCGTGGCCCTGCTAGCAAGCTCTTAATTGCTTCAGCTACGTACAGGTGTAACCCCCAAACTGCGTTTGGCAAGTGGGGTGCAGGATGCTCTCACAGCAGTCGGTGTGAAGTGGCCGGAGAGCTGGGTGACAGCCTGCGGCCCCTGTAGGGATCTTGTGCAGGTTATTGCTGGGTTGGACTTTGCAGAGTTTTGATAGTCCTGTGGTACTTGCCTCAGTGAAGGAGGGATGAAACAGCTTTTCACTTCTTCATAGTCTTCTATGTTGTACAATGCGAATCTATTACGCAGTTTGGCAAAACTGCCCTGATCGAGGCTACTGAGAGGAGGGCACAAGGATGCTTCCAAGCTAGGAGCACTTCTGTGCGCAGCTGCTTCCCTCTTGCTCCTCTGCACAAGCATACATCCACGTGGAAAGGCTGCAAACTCAGCTGTGCGTTAATAACTACGTCTCAAAGACAGAGCATTTTATTTAGGGGTGGTGGAGATTGCCTGAAGAAGATCATTAGTTTCTAATTGTACTTCTGAGAGTTGTAGGGCTAATGGAGGAGGAGGTGCTGATGTGGGGACTGCCTTGCAGTAAAGAACTGCTTGACCCAGAGTGGTTTTAAACATTAAGACTGTGTGACCAAGGTTTTCCCAGAAGGGCTGATTTGGGTGTATTTCTAGCTGACTTGCTCTGGGCAGGTTGGCATTTGGCCTCATCACCAGTATCCTGCTGGATACCAGAAGTAAAGCTGTGTGTCACTCCTACCCCTTCTCTTTGGAGTGTATCTTGATATTCCAGATCTTGAAGAAAGGTTCTCAAAAGGTGGCAGGACACCTAGAAGACTAGGGGTAAAGATTTCTGCACAACTAAGTTAGTGATAGAAGTTAGAATTGAAACAGGATAAATTTAGTAGCTTAGTAGTTCAGGTGAGTCAATGAGAAAGGTGGTAAATTCTTTAAGATCCAAATCAGGAGAGAGTAAAACTGTTTATTCACATTTACCCGTCAGCCATCAGCACAAACAAAAGTGACACAGAAAGTTAGATGAAGTTGCCTTGCAAGTGGAAATTTCCCCTTTTGAGTGCCATTGAAAAAGATTTTTGACACTTTTAGACTGCTGAACCAAGCGATATCAGCTCTATAAAACAAGGATATAAAGATTTTTCTGTGATATGTTTTAATTATTAGCAATCTCAGTTATGTCTCACAGCTGGAGCAGATGAAGTGTTTCCAGGCAAGGTATTGGTCTCAGCGCAGCAGGCAGACCAAACTCGGCAATCTTAATATTCTCAGTACAGCTGCATGGAAAAGGATTAGAGTCTAAACGTATCGGTAGCTACAGTAAAAACCAAGTCACTCTTAGGGAGTAAAAAATGCAGCATCATCCACTTTTTCATGAAACTTCAGTCTAAGGCTGAGATTGGTGCGAATACAACAAGGGTAACTGGCAGAAGCACCATGGGGGACGTGTGCCTTGTTTTGCTTTACCTCTGAGATGGCAGTAGATTTTTAGATATTCAGGTTCTAGTTCATAGCAAAAACATGTGTCTTTATATAAAGAACTTTAAAACTGTAAAATAGCCTCCTTGGGGGAAGCTTTATGGGATTTTTTTTTGCAAGGTTATAGCTAGCATGTGTTTGTATAAGCTTTACTTTTATTATCATTGGCTTGATATGTTTAAATGAATTTATGGTATCAAGAGAGGTGGGGCAGTGAGTGAGAGAGGTAAGAATGAAGAAAGAAATGTTATTTCATGCTATTGAGCTATGTTATTTAAAACAACTGAAAATTGCTATTAAATAAATGATATGTAAATGTGGAAAATCAACCTTTACACAGTGTTCTTGCTCACACACAGTGCAAGCAACCACCCGAAAGGGTCCCAGAGGGATTATCAGGTTGTCCCGGATTCCTCATAACATCTCTCAGGAAGCAAAAAGTTTGAATTAATCCAGCTAGATCAGCAAATATATCCGACTAGCTCACAACACAGCGTGGCTTTATAGCATATTGTGCTAGAGGGATAAACACATCTTAGATAAAAGATAGCCCCCAAGGTATAGCACTTGGATGGAAGGGGCTAGGGAGATTGTTTGTGATTTTCTGTTCTGAAGTTTCAGAAATCCAAGTGAGTGATCTAGGCATGTGTCTGCATAGAGATCCTTGGAAATCTGCAGGGCTTAATTTTCTATACTCATGAGATGATACCTGTGTGTAGCTGACAAAAAAAAAAAAAGGGACGGTTACCCAGGTAGATCCTGACTGATTTCAGTGGAGCTGTTCTCCGCAGCAAGCACTGCTCTTCAGTGGGTAAACCAGGTATTTTCTGTTAAATCTCCTTAATATTGGCCTGGCTTTACTTGTAGACAAGCGCTGTGGTTTATCAACCATAGTGTACAGAAAGCTGTTAGGATGGGCAGTGGAGTGAGGAGACAAATTGTTTTAGGAAGTGTCCCGTTGTTGAAAAATTGAATCATAGCAGTGAATCAGGCCTTAAAATATTATTTTTTCAGGTCGATCAAGAGATTTCCTTGCCTAAATTTTGTTAGGTTGAATTTGAGAACTGAAGAACTGTGTGACATTGTTGCACATCCAGAGAGGCTGGTAGAAGGTGGTTTTTTGTGGTTTGATGTTTTTTTTTTTTGTTTTTGTGGGGGTTTTTTTTGTTTTGTTTTGTTTTGTTTGTTTGTTTTTGTAAAAGAAATAAAAAGCCTAAATCTCTGGAAAGGTTCATTATTGCATTGCTGCCTGTGGTATGGTACTAACAGATATCAGGCAATTGGACAAAAGATGACAGATACTAGTTCTTGGTTTCTCATTGCTTCCTTTCTGTAGGTCAGTAGTAGTACAATGTCATGTTCCTCTTGAAAACACTAAGAGCACTGAAAACTGAACCTGCATGTCATCTCGTCTTCATTTATCTTTCCTGCAGCTTTTTCTGCAAGAACCTTGATAGAATCAGGAAAAATTTTCTGCTGGTGGAAGCATATCCTACGTGGGAGTATGACTTGGGAGTTCCGCCTTAAAGAGCTTTACCCCTTTCCCTTCAATTTGGAGGAAGGACAGGATAGCATCCAAAATGGCATCTCTCCGCTGGGTACCTGCTGTGCATCCCTGCCAGTGCTGAGTCAAAAAAAAAAAATCCAGTTGTGCTTCAGTAGGAATATTTTGGTCGTGAATGATTAAAACCAGTTTTCTTCCACTGGCCAGCAGCCAGCATGAATTTGTCAAGATGAGTTCATGGCAAATTAATCTGATTTCTTTCTTTGACAACATAACTGCCTGGTGAATAAGGGGAATTTAGTAGATACAATATATCTGAACTTTTTAAAAGGCTTCTGACGCTTCTGACAGTGGTCTCCCAACAAACGAGTGAAAGATTTTCTCAACACAGTCATAACAAAGTTGGTGATAACTGATTGAAAAATCTCTCTCAAAAAGTAATCAAGGGCTTCACTGTCAAACCTGTAGGGAATTGCCAGGGAAGTCTTTGCCCTGCGTGTGATTTTATTCAACACTTTCATTAGCAGAGTTGAGTGACAGAACAGAGAGTACATCAGGAGAGTTATGGGAAGGGCTGCAAGTGGTTTAGATGACAGCATCAGAATCCGTAATGATCCCGATAAATTGGAAAGGCGGCCCGAAATCAGCAAGGTGAATGTCAATAAAGGCAAGCGCAATGCACCATGTGTAAAGAGGGCAAATCAAATGCGTACGCGCAGTATAGGGAATAACTGGCTCTGCTGCTGTGAGGCTGGAGAGGATCTTGGAGGAAAAGAGAGGGGAAAAGCGATAGGCAACTGCAGACTGAATGTAACACAACAGTGGGCTAAAAGTTTTAAACCTCACTCTGGAAATTATCAGGAGCAATGTCATAGACAAGCTGAAGAAGGCATTTACTCTGCTGGGATTAGAACTGGTGAGACATTTTTTTTTTTTTTTTTTTTTTTTGATACGGGGCTTTTTTTTTGATACAGCTGTGGCCCAGCTGGTAAGAGAGGAGGTCAATAAAAATCTGTTGTAAGACAGGATCTCAGGAGAACAGTTGGAGGAACTGCCTTTGGTTTAGGCTGATGCAAGCTCAAGGGGAATGTGAAGATTGACTTCAACCATGGAAAGAAAGCGTGCTTGAAAGGGGAAAAAAAAGTTGGTCCTCTGTGTTTTTTGAAGGGCAGTCAGGTTTCAGACCATGGGCAAACTCACAGCCAGGTTTGGTAGACTCCAGTTCATCAATGTGTATCTGTCAGGCTTGCTCTAGGTATCCTTGCTCCTGCCTCACATGGCAGTTGGACCAGATCCCTCCCAATCCTGCATCTCTCCTATGTTGCAGGGAGAATAAGGTACTAGCAAAGCTCTCTTTCTGTAGATGCTTAACCATCCTTTAACATGTAGTGATGTTTTATGGTCCGTGGTGTAGATGGGTGCATGTTTGCACTGCATATTCATCCTACATCACTTCCGTATTTGAACTGTAAAATGTACGTGCCCATGCTGGTATACAGTCATCCTGGGGAAGTTCAGATCCCCGTGGAAATGCTGTTATCATCCACATTGTGCAAGGCTTTGAGAGGCAAACGGGGGTGTCCAACACTAAAACAAAGCTTTAGTGGGATTTTTTCTGAAGTACAAGCACTGCATGGTAGCGTTCATATTCTCTAACATATTTGGAAAGCATTGTCTGGAACTGATGAATCTTGATTCAATTATTTATGGAAGAAGAACCTGTTCTTACTGTGGATCTGAATCAAGTCCATCTGCAGGAACTAGCGGGAAATCAGTTTCAGTAGACGAGTTTGACTTTTTTTGGCTTTAAAAGTTTTTGTTACTGAGATACAGTTCTCAGCCTAAATGTTGTTTCCTCAGTGTTTTCATTAGGACTTTTTCATTAAGAAAATAAAGGCTTACACTAAAGAAAGAGAAAATATTAATTGTATCTTGGAAATTTTATTTCCCCCCTCTTTTTTCCTGTCTTTATTACTTTAAAATAATTTTTTAAAAATTCCACATCTTTTGGTATTACCCAGTGGAAGAATATTATCTTCCTTAAAGAGTGAGAGAAAAGAGAATTTGGGGCAATTTTCTCATTTTTGACAATTTCCCTGTTTTTCCAGGGGAAACTAAGAAAGCAGGTAAAAGGAAAAAGGCCAGCAGATAGAAAAATATATTTTTTTAAGAGTTGAAAGATTAATGAGCAGTTATTTTGTCTACATTTTTATTGCGTAACAACAAGAAGGATTTTCTAATAGAGCAGAATATTTAATTTCTTCTAAAGCATGTCACGAAAATTAAAGCATATTTCAAAGCTCTATTGTGAAGCATAATCAGAATTGAAATAAGATGAAGTTGATGGAAAAGTGGTTATAAATATCTGCCATTGTTTTCTACATGGTGATATAACAATTAGGAATGGCTTGGAGGCTGAATTCCACTGCAGGGAAAAGCCCAGCTCTGTAGAAATGGCATCGTGTCGAATTCTGTGTCAGTTTGCCTTCAGGGGAAGATGGTCACTTTTGAGGTAAAAGCCCCTTAAACTGGATCTTTCCTGAAGTTGGGCACTGGAAGTAGCAGTCATATCTGTGTCCCTTCCAGATTTGTGTTTGTGTGTGCACAATGCCAACAGTAATGGTAGTGGCTATGAAAAAATTGTAATTCTCACTATGCATTGGCAAGGTTGAACAGCCTGAAAGCATCGTCAGTTGTCACACAGACAAACATTATGTACCTTAGGATAAGGTGTTGCATCCTTTAAGTCTTGCCTCTCTTGCCTTATATGAGATCGAATAGCATTAGGTTAAAGGCTAGGAGGGCAGAGCAAGGTGTGATGAATCCTCACCTATTTTTTAAAAGCACTTAATCATATCCTTCGGTCCTTCCTGAACTGGGACCTTAAACCTACGGTGTGCTCTAAGCACTCGAATAGTCCCACTGACCTCATTGTTGCTTAATGTGAGCTTACCTTTAAGTGTTTTTCTGGGCGCAAGCCATAATGAAAGGAATATTTCTGACATTTAAGGTTTATAGGTGGATCTTCCAAATATAGTCAAGAGGGAGTTAGGAGGCTAAGTCCTGTTTGAAGGTCACCAGGACTTATGCCTAAAATTCATGTAGGCATACTGTAAAACCTCAGAGACCATATCAACAAGGTCCTATGTATGGAAATTATTTTTTACATAGTATCTTTGAATGATCACCTGTTTGGAAAAGACGTGGGAACGCTGTCATTGCTTTATATGGCGAAAGGACGAGCTTCAATTGCCCTTCTTCCTCCTTGAGCAAAAGCATTTTAAAGCACAAATTCTGATGGATGCTTCCACTCCATTATTTTTGAATAGGAAATTGAGGCATAAAGAAGGTTAGTACTGTGCCTCATTAATTCAGACATTTCCTGCCCAAATTGATAGTCCACCTTACATAAAGGAAGTGTAACTTTCTAGTTAATCAGACACAATCTTCTGCATTAGCATTTGAAAGAAAAATTAAAAAAAAAAAAAAGGAAAGTCAATACGGTAAGAAAGAAGTTCAGAAAAATGCTGTTGGCATCAGTGCCGTATCAGAAAATATTGAAAGAGCTGGAGGATGAAAGTCTGAAATGATTAAATGTGGGTGAAGATTGGTCATGCAAGAAGGAGCTTGTAATCATATCTCCTTGTCTGAAGATAAATGAAGTGAAGGAGGAGAGAAGGGGAAGACAAGTGTGTGAGATGCCCGCAACACCCATGGTATGGTCACAGCCCTTGGAGGTCCTTGGCCAACCTTCCCTTTCCCCAGGCACAAAGTCATTTTAGCAGGGAGGACTCTTTAGTGGTGCGCAAGACTCTGCGTGGGTTCCTGCGTGTGAGTGACAGTGTGTTGAGCCCTATCACATACGTTTCAGTTGCAGCAGGGGCTGAAAGCTGGTCCTGCTGAGAAGTGACACACAGATGAGCCTGATGGTGTCTTGTAGGACCTTGTGGGAACTGATGTGGTTGGTGCCACTGAGCTCCATGTCCCCTTGTTATGCCTCATGTAGAAACAGGTGGGTGCCCGTGGTTGCACCCATGTTGAGGTTGCTCTGCTGTCTCTTCTGGGAAGTCAAGGGGTGATATTGGCTATTGGATGGGATTTTAAATGTCAGAATTAGGAGATTTATTTGAAGCATTAGTCTTCATTTCAAAGTAATAAATCTTCATTGTCAGAACTTCCTTAATATTTTTCAGGGATTGTAACAGATGCACATTATTGGTGTAGTGCAGGATTACAATTTCAGGAAGCCAGTGACTTCATAGATCCCACAGCCTGCTTTGGGCATTTTTGAAAAATAATTTTTTTCCAAAGCTTCAGAGCAGGGCCCAGCTGCAGCTGTGTTACTTATTTTGTCAGCTGCTAAAGGAGCAAGCCGTGAAAGGACAAGCTAAAATCAAGTTTCTGTGTAACCTGTTAAAAAAAAACCAAACAACCCAAACCAAACCCCAGGAATATCAGAGAGTATTAATGAATTAAGCCCTAAAGTGCTTTGCTAAACAGAGTACTTAATGATAAATATTGGGGGTCTCCCATGTAAAATATTCTCTAGCTATCTTAGGCAAGAGTGGCATTTAAACTCCCTTCATTACAGACAGAATAGCGAGAAAATTATCCATATGGTTTAAACATGGGTGTGTTTTTGTTTAAACACTTATTATAAGCAAGAGAAGCCATTAAAGACCTCTAAATGTTTGCAATATTGTAAGGGGTGATTAGAGGCTTTGGAAGAAGTGTAATGGAAACAGCATCAGTATTGAACACCCACACAAGCACACAGAATAGGAGGAACAGAAAGCCGAACTGAGCAGATTTGTTATTAGTCAGATAGTTGTTGCTGTTGTTTTTACAGTCTATTATTGATATACAAACACGCTGTTGAAGAATTAGTAATCTAGAACATTGCAGTTCATTAGAGGTTTTAGTGGTGATCTAATAGGCACGCTCCATCTGGATGATAATAAGAAATAATGGACCGTAGAGAAGTTATGCGTCCTCACCTTATAAGCCATTTTCAGCTAACTGAGAAAGCATCAGAGGATGTTCGCTGAAATATATCACTTTGCGATTATAAATTCAAAGGGAACAAACGGAGCCCTGTGTTCTTTATCTCCACACCAGATATTTAATCCTTTCTTCCTTTGCGTGCTGCACAAATATTTCTAACCAAATTTATACTGTGGATAAAGGCGTGTCATTGTGTCAATATGACACAGACTGTTGTGGCATGACATTTTTAATGGTTTTTATGTTGCTACAATAAGAATGTCAGAATGAATCAGACTTTCTCATAGTTTATTAACTTTGAGGTTATAATTGTAGCAACGCATCTAATGGCACGTCATCTTCACATCTAATGGCAACACGTGGAGATTGTTAACTAATGGGTGTTCATGTGTACATGAAAAGGAGTAGTCAGTTGTGGTCTCTTTTAATTGGTAGCCTCTAACACAGGAACATGAGCTTTTGGATAGAGATGTCTAAAGGTTAAGGCTGTCATCTAGGAATGTGAAACATTTAGTTTCATTTCCAGATCTGACATTATGAACTTAGAATTTGAATTAGTTAGAATTATGAACTTTGGCATTTGTTAAATTTTGTGGTTCGGGTTTTTTTTTTTCTTTTTTTTTTTTTTGTGGTTCTTTTTTTCCTCTCCAAACCTATGCCTGATTTATTGGTTTAAATGTTAAGCAGCTCAGGGCAGGAACTCCACGTGTTTTTGTACAGTGCCTACCAAACCACATTCCAAGTTACAGGGAGCCAACGAAAACAACAGAAAATTTCCAGGAGTAACAAAAAACGTCGTCTGACTGCACTGAGTTACTCTGAATTGCTGTAGTTAACTTCACGTAACCGGTTCAGACCTCGGGTTAAATTCAAAGAGTGCAGGAGGCATTTAATTCTTACCAATCTACAGTTTAAAAGCTCAGGTGAGGGCAGAGGTAAACGAAGGATACTGTCCATTGCTGTGACTGATCTAATACCCCGCAGTCAGCATATTTCGTGATAGACAAAAGTTCATGTGGGTCTGAGCCCCAGCGTTTGTGGGAAGAACGCAGATGAACCTTCTAGTTCATCCTGATTTAACAAAAAATAATAAAATGTATGAATTATTTTTGCTTCAGGGGATGCAGCCTACCAAATAGGCCTGGAGGCAGTTCTTCCTACCATGAGTAGTATGTTCAATGGTAAATATTCCAGGATTAACATAGCCAGGGTACATGGCAACAGTAAGGAGTTGTGCTGAAATTAGTGCCTGTCTCTTGCTTCTCATAACAATGTAATGAGCATATGTAGGCAGAAATGCAATGGTTGAATATATCTTGATCCTTTAAACGGATATATTCTCATGTTGAAGGCAGAATCACTATTATTCAGGAGAATGGCAAGACATATACGGCTGACACGATAAAGCCACAACAGGTATCTCCTATAAATCTTCAAAAGGTTTGTAAGTCCTATCATAAACACTGGAAATGTGAGTTGTTTAGGATATTAGGCAACATATTCAAAACACTGACACAGCTTTTGGGACTTTATTTCCCAGTTGCTTTCAGAGAGATCTTGGCTTTTTCGTTGTTTCCTTTTTTCTGAAAATCGTTCCCATTATAATCAACACGGAACATTTTAAACTGGTTCAGGATCTGCTGCTTGCTCTCTTCTTAACCCCCAAAACAACCCAGAAATATTAATTATAAAAAGGATATGTGAGATAAAAACTACTAAACAGGCAAGATTAAGATAAACCATCAAGTCATTACTCTGAGTTCCCTGAACTCCAAGCACTAAGTCTTGGAGTACCAAGCCTTAATAGTAGATTAATATTAGGCACTTTTCCCATAATGAAAAAGAATCCCATTTAAAATTATCACTTTATCTATCTATCTAGATATCTTAAATTTTGATGATTTTTCATTGGTTTGAACTTTTTGCACAAGATTTATGTGGTTTCTTGTTCTTGTAACCTGTTTCTGTCTCAGAAATTTTGGAGTAACCTTAAGAATAAAAGCATAAATTAAGTAAAGTAAATTCAGTTCTACTGTAGATGAACGAAAATGTTGTTGTTTGAAAATATCCGTTCAATTTTAAAAGCATTCAGTGTTTGTATATATGTTTTATCCTAATGTGATGAGTAATTGCACTGAATTTGAGGCTTCTGCCTATAACTTGTTACTCTTACACATACTTCCAAAAATGAATGAAAAAGACTGTATTTTTCATGTAGAGCTACAACAAATGAAAAACAGCCAAACTCATTTTCTCACAAATTTCCTAAAAACATGCACCTTGACGTTGGAAAAAATCAGCCCAAAAACAAATTAGTCTGACGAAGGAAGTAAGTTTAGAGTGGGAGGTGAAACTCTGTCTCAGCTGGGGAATGCTCTGGTCACTCTGAAAATAACATTTTAACTCTCTTTCTTACTCCAAACTAAATATTCTTATTTTGGTAAAAAGACAATGGATATACACTTGTGAGCCATAGTATTACCTTACTTCCATTTCATGCAAATTTTATTATCAGCTTTATATTTGTAATACTCTCTTTCATTGTTTTTTGCTTCTTTCACATTCAAGACACCTAACTAAAAATACCAAGAAAGTTAATATCGTCGGCAGAAAATTTGTTTGGAAGAGTGTCACAAAATAAGGATAAATCCATTTCTTAGGTCGTGATCCCATTATTTCATTTCAGAAGCCAGTATAAAAAAACCAGACTTTACTAATGAGGCGGTCTGGGTATCTGATATATCGGATTAAGATGCTTTGACAATTATCCCATTGTTATCCTCAGGGACTTTATCCTCATATGCTGTTTTTCTTGAAACAGTTACTGTGGAGATGGTAATTAATTTTTTTCCTAATCTTTCCCCCCAAAACTGCTAATGTGGCACAGCTGTTGACCCTGCCCAGAGCTAGGTGGTTATGCACAGCTATAATTGGAATAAGGCATTCTGTGTTGTCCCAGGGTGAAATCCTGACATAGTTTTTTCTGCTTATTTCCATGCAACCAGAATGTTACCCCTGTTGTTTTGACAACAAGGGGAGACCTACAGGATCCATAGGCAACAATCTGTCTTGCTGATGCTGATCTCAGCGCAGTTTTTGTGACAAGGTAGAGCATGGAGCCGGGTATCTTGGAGGCTGATTTACGTGGCACCTTCTCATTAAAACAGGGAGAAGCTTCAGCCCCATCTCCTTTTTCTTTTCTTCTTTCTTTTTTAAATGAAAGCCAAGCTGGCTTGAGTCAGGGTGTTGAGATGTGAAAGCGAGTACCTATCACCTGAGAGTTATTTTTTGTGGCTGTTAGCATCTCGTTGTATAGGCAGAAATTGAAGCTTGTGTTGTGCTTCACAGTAGAGTATGGTATTGTAAGAAAAATATTTTTTTGTTGTTTCATTATGAAGTTATCCACGCCATCCCATAACATAGGGGAGATAGCATGTGAAATAATTGCTGCTAATTAAGCCTTCCTGATTTAAAACCATTTCCATAATCTGATTAGGCTAAGTACGTAGCTGAGTGTTATATGGGATAGTTAACGAAAATACTTATTAGCATGGATCATGGTGACTGTAGAAAAGGTTGAAATTAATTATGGTCAGGAATTTTTCTTCCTCTTTTCCAGCCCTGGGTGTTAAAATGGACTGGGATGAGGGCTAGCAGTGAGGTTTGTTCCCTATGTTCCTTCACGCTACTAGAGGACAGGTTTTCTGCTGTCACCTGAAACATTTATCACAGCAGCAGGCGTAAGTATTTTCTTTCCTTTGGGAGGTTAGCGCTCTGTGTTCTTCATGCAGGATAAATAAGCTTTTATGCAGAATTATGTTGTCAAAGTCTTTAAGTACAAAATATTGGAGACACTTAAAAATATATTCAAAAAGCACTTTGGGCCCATTTCATAGCAGTCATTCTGTTTGCTTCTGCTTTAATCTTGCCCATTTTTCACTGGAAAATCTGATGCACGCTTTCGAACAAAAAGGACAGACTCTGCCACCCTTTCACCATCAGCACACAAACATCTGTCCAATAATCAAGCACTTACTTAGTAAATGAGTGCAGCAAACTTATTTCAAAAAACAAGGTGTCCCACTTGACGAATCTCTAAGGGTTAAGGAAATAAAAGAAGTACCAAATAGCTGTGCTAAATTCTCCGAGGAGGAGGATTCAGCTTTGCCTCTTCCTCCCAGCGGTTACATCAGCAGAGCTCATTTCTGTGTTCTTTTTGTGGATCCCGGAGATTTCATCTATGCAAAGGATGCCTTGAAAAGGCTGTGTGAGCAAAACCATAGGCGGAGGTAGTCCAAGGGGAAAGTGGCAGACGAGTGTGGTTCTCCTCATCCAGCCTTTATGCAGGAAGAAAGGCACAGGTTTTGAGGTGTCACTAGTAACCTGGGTTCATGTTAATACCTGGGGTGAAACTGGAACAGTCATTCCATGCAAGTGGCTTTTTTTGCAGTGGAAATGTCTTCATGGAAAGGATAGTACGCTTTTGTTTAATTTTAGGTCTTGGAAAGTTTCTGTAAGTGAAAGGACCAATATAGTCAGATTGAAATGTTATATTTGGAGCTTTTATTCCGTTAGCTCCTTTATNGAGGGGAGGGAAAGAAAGGAACAGAATCCTCTGCTTGGAGCATACAGAAGGGGAATTTCAAAGCATCTGTAGTCGGTAGGTCCTTGTTGAATTAACCAGCAGAAAGTGATTTTGGACCTTCTCCAGCTGCCTTGTTTTTCCTCTTTTTCTTCCAGTTTAGAGTCAACTTTACCAAAACAACATGGAATTTTATTCCGCCTGATTGTTTTCCCAGGGACTGAGCGAACTGATTAAGCCATGTGGTGAAAGCCACGCTACCGTTTCTAAGATGCCCTTAAGGAAAGAAGAGTGTTTCTGATGTATTATGATAATAATTGTAGATCATAAATTCTATTGTCAGCACAAAACTTGACCTTCATTTTGGTCTGTGCCCTGAAAATACATCTTCTTAGGGCTTCTATACTGTCCCAGTGGTGTTTTGTAGGCTACCTCAGGGTTTGGGTGCTTGACATATGGATATCATGTAAGGATGGGGTTAGGCAGAGGTAGGAAGTGAGTCTGTCCCTGAAGAGGCTCCAAGTACATCCATAATTCAGCAACAAGAGGAATTGTTTTAATTAAAGTTACGTGATTGTGTTTTTTGACTTCAGGCTGTAGTCTTTAAGTGTGCTGTGGGACTTCTATTTTAACAGCCATCGTGCAACATACTTTCCTAGTAAAAAGCAGTATCATGGGGGGACATAATCTTGAATTCTCTGTCATCTTAAAAAAACACACTGTTTCTCATAAATGAGTATTAAACTTAGTGGATGGTCCAGAACGTTTTAAAAATGGTTCTCTTGGCTAGAATTTATCTTGCCTAATTTAAGACATGTACGATATAAAAAAATGTCTTCCCAACGTCCTTTAGATTTCTTTCAGACTCATTCAGAAGAAATGGGTACTTTCAAGGCACAATTTATCACAACAGTCATCACCACTGTAGCTGTCTGTACTTTAAAATGAGATGAAACCGTGTTTTTAAAGTCTGATTGTAAAATAACTTAAATGTAGATATCTGTATCCCGCATTTCCTTAGAAACACAGGTAGGGCTTTGTTAGAACAATGCACCTGTACTTAGATAAAATCAATTCATGAAGCATGGGAGTTTTACATTGCAAATAAATATTTTGTCATAGAAGTTTGTGGAACTGAAGCAGTGTATTTGTATGGAAAAGGAAAGGGAGAAAGCAAAAAGGACTGTTTCTCCTTCTCATGTGGGTGGGTGTGAATTCATATATAAACTTGCTGTGTGTATCTGAATGCTTTGTTTTTATAATTGCTCTACTTTTATCATTCCTTCCATCGTAGGCGAATCTTTCTTTTCCCATTCTGTAGATTAATGTGCAGCCTGTCACCACTAGTGGGCTCTATTAATTGGTGCTTTACCTGATGAAAGCACTTTGCCTAGGATTATTTAAACTATCGACAAAAGAGTCCATCGTGGCCACACCTGAAGTGTGATTACTCCAGGTGTACCAGTGCAGCCTCCAGCTGCAACAGTTTGAGTTGGATCAGGTTCATTTGTGATGAAAAGTGGTCCAGAGAGATTAACCTGAGCATTGAAAAAACTTTAAAATTGAAGTAGTTTGATGTTGCTGAAAACTTGCTTTATTTTATCCTCTCTTGAAAAGATGCCCCGAGTTGCACGGTGCAGTCTGCTGATAGCACCTTCTTAATCAGTAGCTTCGTTTTAACCATATCACGCAAGTCGTGCACAGAAATTAGGAGCTGCTGTTGGGCTCTCCTAGCAGTTATGCAGAGCGGTGATAAAATCCTGCCTTGCCTATATTTTCCTTTGTTACTTAGTAATCGCCTAAAAAATGGTAAATATGACTGAGAGCTGAGTGTGCTACTTTACACAATAACCACTAACGTAATTCCTGCAGGGAAGTGGGGCAGTTGATGCTACCGTGTGCTTGGGAGAAGAACAACTTACGAGGGAGTCAATAGGTACCTTGAGAGTGACTGCAAAATTGATAGTATCATTTCGATTCACCAGAGCAACTCAGATAATGCTGCTCCCAAACCCCTTTAAATGAATCAGTTCTGACGAGTGTTACCTTACATGTCTTTGTGCAGATGCTGCACACAGTCACTTGTAACTTGTTCGTGTGCTGGCTAGGTGATTTATCTCCCTGCAAAAGTATTTAGCTCCCTGGGTTGCAGGATAATTTGTATATATGTGGCACTTGATGTCAGTGGGCATCACTTTGTTAGAGTTTATTAGCTGCTCCTGTAATAGATTCTGTAATACCCACAGCCTGTCTCACGTACAGACTTGGCACCAGCTGTTAGATCATGAGAAGTGACTGGTTTTTAAGCTGGAGACTAGTTTAAAATTATAGAAGTATTTGATAACCCTTTGATTGTATTGTCATATAAATACATTTCAAAGTGCAAAGAGTGGAGGCATGAAACCTGCAACAAGTACCTTTATGAAGAATGTAGTTTGCCTCTTTCAGAGGCAATACCCATGGCTTGTCCTCTGGGTTGCACCTTCCGAAGACACAATCAATACAATCATAACCCAGGAAAACCTACTTGTTTTCAAATAAAATTAAAAACATTCTTTTTCAGTATGAATTGAACTGTGAAATACCAAACAATGTAGATGGCTTTCCAAGTATTTGATATGCTTTGCTCACTTCTAAGAAATGCAATTAAGTTTTTCTTATTTGAATGTCATTATTCAAATTGCACCACATTATCCTGCACGTTGAATTGCATTGCAGCAATAAACATAAACCAACACTTATTTGTTCAAATATTACAGCTAGTTCCCTGCAAATGTTTGCATATTTTCAATAACAACAAAAATTACAAATAGAAAACATGATTTTTTTTTTTTTTTTTGGTTAACCATCGTATAATAGGCTGAGTACATGAGCACTTCCTTACCGCCAGGTCATTTTTCAACCTGTCAAGACCAAATGTACTTGACAAAGAATCAAGAAAGCAAGCAAAACCCCAAAATTGATTCAGGACACTTAGGCTACTTCCTCTAAGCACCTAGCTGTCTGTAATGTCGAGATTTTTATGATAAATAAGTTCCAATCATAAAAATGAAGATTATCATTGTGATTTACAGTGCAGGAAATTCTAGGTCTAAAATGGTCAAGAAAGAATACCTGAGATGTGTAAACAGTTTGTGATGGTGTTTAGTTATTGGGTATAAGGCAAGAATCAGCCTTTGACAGACGGGCTCCATACTGAATTATCCACCCACTGAGGCGCTGGATGTACCTTTTCTTTTTTTCCCCCCTCATGCAATATGGAGAATGACAATCAGCTGAATCCTCATGGGAATAAATAAAAATAACTTTGAGAAAGTGTAGTGTCACTAGAGGATTGCTGCTGCCTGAAGGTACCATTTTTAAGAGGGACTCCTCACCATGGCATACGGTGCTACTACAGCAGCGGCTTGGTGGCAGCTGCCTGTGTGGGATGTCTTTCCTGCCTGAGTCCATTGGAAGAGCAGTTGATTAAAGTAATGCACTACTTTGTTTCGAAGAAATGGTTTTTCAAATGTCTAGTGCTTGAATCTCCTGAACTTGTTAGGGGAGTGCTTCATAGTGCAAAGTTAAATGATCACGTGTGGACCTTGAAGAACTTAATGTTTTTTAGAAAGTAAGTTTGTGGTTACAGAAAGTGCAGACACTAAGGCCCTTTGCTCTAAAGTTTGACTTTTTCTGTGATGCACGGAGACTTCAGCACGTAGAAAAGTTTGTTTGTTCAGCAGGACTAGGCAGAGAGACAAGGTCATTAGGAAAATTATGAGCTGCAAGGTAGTTTTATTGTTTCTTGAAATTTTACATATACAGTAAAGTGCAATGATTTCAGCCCAGTACATGAACCCTGCTTCTTCACTCTAATTAAATTTGTTCTAAACATTTGGAGCTAAAGATCTTTGTGGAGGAACAGAAGAGAGGAGCCAGACTGTGACTGACCTTATTATAATTTTGTTTGGGGGCCAGGCAAAGGTACACCACCTGTGGTCACTTGGAGGACAGATTCACAAATAACACCCAGATACAGGGGTGTGTCATAATGTTTACTGACAAAAGATTATTTCTTTTCCCCACTCAGCAAAGAAAATTGGTATTTCTAAGCATGTTCTCAGCATCTTGGTAGGTGAAGAAACCACCTGGGGTAAGAAGAAAGCTGTTGCCTTGTGACTGCTACTGCCACTGCTCAGATTTTCTTGTATCCTGCTTTCTTTGTTGCAGTCTTATTTCAAACTGCACAAGAGAAAGTGCTTTGGGGAAGAAACATCTATAGCAATAGCTAGGGAACAATCTTAATCCCTCCAGTAATTCTTTGGTTCTTTAACCTCATACTTTTAATCTCCTTGAGAAGTTTATTTCTTGACCTTGCGGTTCTAATTCTGTCACAAATTTTATTCCTTGACCTCGTGGTTTTAATCCCTTTCCTAATTCTGCTCTTGAGCTCTGGTTTGAGTGGAGTTATGTGTAAGCACATCCTGGAATCTGTGCTGCCTTAGCTTGTTTCTGGTTAAAGGCTGAAACAGTGGGAAAAGAATTAGAAGATGCTTTTATGCACATACCCAAATATATTCCAAGGGAGAGCCAACTATTTCTAGGCCCAGAAGTTATTGTGAGACATTTAGGGCAGGAAATGTAAGTGAGCAGTTGCAAGTTACTTTAACGGGTATCATTTGGTTAGATGAACATTAAACTAATCTTGAGTCTTGTGAACTTGATTATCATATTATTGCAATTATATCCTCTGGGAAGATTTGCAAGTGAGTTGGATGTTCAGGCTGAGAGAGTAAGAGGAAGGTTTGGACTTGAGTGTGCTTTGCCTGTATTTGAACCCAGCCAGGAATATAGGTTTACTGACCAGCACATAGCAGAGGCCGAGGATGGAGAGATGAAAGACGTCTCATCCTGTCATTTTTCTTCTTTTGAGCTATTTGGTTTCCCACAGTGCATCAATTTTTAATCTACAACATTTTAGCCCCTTTCATGGAGGTTTTTTTTTTTTTTCTTTACTTTTCCTTTTTTTGCCAGTTATATAAAACCATCTGCTGTTTATGTTTTATCACTTTGAGTGCTCGCTCCCTTTCTTTATTCTTGTTGCCTTCTGTCCGTCACTCTACGGAAATAATCATGTTATTTGGAAAGTTTGTTCGAAAGTTGCTCGTTTTCGTCTGTGGTGCGTCCTTTTGCTGGCATCCACAATAAGGCATGTAGGTACTATTATGTCCTTGTATACTTGACGTTAAGACTTGGGCAGAGTGGAGAGTAGGCAGCTAGGAATGGTTCTGACTCCCAACATCCACATTAGGACTCTTGCAGGGATGTGCTGTTGCGCAGCTGTAGCTTAGAGATGGTTTTTAGGATAGTCTTGAGCTAAGGGCTTAGCAGTAACTTGTTTTCTGGGCCGTGTAATGATCTGCTTTGTGTTCCACCTTCTGGATAAGATGTAGAGGGAAAAGGCTACTCTGAGTAAATGTGGGGTTTGCTGCCCAACTGCTGCTCAGGAATTATTCCTACAGACTGCTGGAAGGCATTTTTCAAATGCTGATTTATTTTTTTACTCTCACTTTGACAGAAAAAACAGCTTGACTGTTTGTTTATCCCAGCTTTTGATCAGCTATAGAGCTACATGGTTAAAAGACTGACAAAAAGTTGTATCAGGACTATCACACAACAAAAGAGGAGGAAATGCATTCTCAGAATTGGTCCTCAGCCCCTTCTCTTTCCTTTCCACCTCAGTGACTCAGTTCTGTAGAAGCTAACTTGCCTTACCTGGGGTAAAACTCATCAGTGCAAATTATCATTACCATTATTATCTAAATAACAGTGTTTAATTAAAAAGAAGATTCTGTCTGCTATGCCTCCACCTCTCCTTTTTTCCCCCCCGCTCCCCTTTTTCAAAAATTAAATGTCAACTCTGGATCCATTCAACAGTCTCAGCTATTTAAATATTAAATACCTGATATTATGTTAGATGATGCATTGGAATAGCTGTAATGCAAAAAACCTTGGAAAAGGTAGCCAAAACCAGGGATGTCAGTGCTCCCTACATTTTAGTGTCAGTCTTAATTGTGTTTCATTTGTTAAATGCAAAAGCAGTGTTGGTGTCAGGTATAACAGAAGCCCAGACCTGATGTCAGAGGTCTCATCTGCTGGTAAAACTGTCTACGTGTTTCTGATGTTACTGCAAGCGCAGTGAGCTCCAGGATGAAGGCCCATGTTCATCCATGCTCTGCAAACACCAATGGCTCAGCTGGGTCATAAGCAGGGCTTGGCAAAGTTGGACCGTGTAGATGCTTGATTTGTTTGGAAATTTGAAATTGCCAGGCAGAGAAGGCTCGAGCAGGAAAAGAGCATCATGTGTGTTGGAAGAGTGGTTATGAAGAAACTGAGGTCAAGGGGAGGTTTTGTAAAAGCTGAAACAGGTAAAACAATGTTTCGTAGATGGTTGAGGTTTGTGGGAAGCTGTTTGTATACCCCAGCGCTGAAACTCTGTCTGTCCTGAGTTGAAGGACAGGCGTGTGACCAGGCCTGTGAGAGGAGGGCTGAACTGTCTTTCCTAGTAGTGAAAAGCTGTGGATGTAGTCTACCTAGACTTTAGTGAAGCCTTTGACAGTATCCCACAGCATTCTCCGGAGAAACTGCCTGCTTATGGCTTGGATGGGCATACTGGATAAAAAAACTGGCTGGGCCCAAAGAGTTGTGGTGAATGGAGTTTAATCCAGTTGGTGGCTGGTCACAAGTGGTGTTCCTCGGGGCTCGGTACTGGGGCCTGTTCTGTTTGATATCTTTATCAATGATCTGAACGAGGGGATAGAGTGCACCCTCAGTAAGTTTGCAGACGACACCAAGTTGGGCAGGAGTGTTGATCTGCTTGAGGGTAGGAAGGCTCTACAGAGGGATCTGGACAGGTTGGACTGATGGGCTGAGGCCAATGGTATAATGAACAACAAGGCCAGGGGTCGGGTCCTGCACCTGGGCCACAACAAGCCCATGCAGCACTACAGGCTTGGGGGATAGTGGCTGGAAAACTGCCTNAGTGGCTGGAAAACTGCCTGGAAGAAAAGGACCTGGGGGTGTTGGTTGACAGCCAGATGAATATGAGCCAGCAGCGTCCTCAGGTGGCAAAGAAGGCCCATAACATGCTGGCTAGGGAAATGATCATCCCCCGGTGGTACTCAGCACTGGTGAGGCCCCACCTCAAACAGCAGGTTCCGTTTTGGGCCCCTCACAACAAGAAAGACATGGAGGTGCTGGAGCATGTCCAAAGAAAGGCAGCGAAGCTCATGAAGGGTTGTCCTGGTTCCGGCG
>VXBH01006917.1:124762-140175 GCA_013400035.1 Rynchops niger | reverse complement strand
AAAAAAAAAAAAAAAGGTTAACCTTACTCTAATGAGAGCACATACACATTGGGGTCACATAAATATACTTTGTGAAGAAAAGGTATTGGAAAGAACTTCTTATTTCGCTTTTGTTTCAGCATCTGTCCCTCCACAAATTGCATTTAAAATAGAGGCGCCTGGAGAAACACGGCCACAGACACACCCCCCCCCCTTCCCTTGTGCAGTCATTTTTCCAGCGAGAACTGGGGAACCACAAGCCAGCCCCACGGAGCGAAGCGATTTGGGGAACGTGTTTCAGCAGATAAAGTTCGAAGGTTTATTTAAACTTCAAAGCGGGACGCGGTGAACGGGATTGCTCAGGAACATCACTGGTAGCGCTGGATTCTCCCTTCCAAAGGGAAGGCAGTCCAGCCACGAGAAGGACCTTAAGGCACATTTTTCCCTCCATTCCTTCCGCTTCAGGGAGACTTTTGCCTCCCTCAGATGGTGTGCAAAACACCAATTTAAATTAAACCACCTGATAGCCCGAATTAGAAGAAGAAATGACGAGTCCTTACACACGAGCTGCCCCATACCTTAGTCCCTGCCATGGGTGAAATTGGGTTGTTTTTCCCTTCTGCTTCTCACAAAGGAAAAAATATAACAACGACAACAAGAAGAAGTAGGGTCCACCTAACAGCACTGCAAATTTAAGCATCTCCAACCTCTATATTTAATAAACCACTTATCTCTGAATAACTCCGGGCAGCTGCGGAGGATGAGATCAGCGCGCTGTCCCTCACACGGGAGAGCTGCAGACCCCTGCTCCGGTGTATAAAACGGCCCTTTCTGGATCATTCCTTGCACATCCATCCAACTGAACAGCATTTTTTGGGAAACTCTGCAAGCATTCATGGCCCGGGAATAGCCCGCCTCTTCAAATCAAGCCGCAGGGGACGCGCGTGGCAAAGCCTCCGCTCCCCCAGGTTAGGATTTGCCCCGGGGATTTATACGTACCCATCTGAATGGTCCAGAAAAAACAACACTGGGACAATTTAACACCCATTGAAGGCGTTAAATGAAAGTTTCTTGCATAAATTACAGTCTCTGATAATGCTCCGCTGTCCTGGAGTCCCCAGGCTCTGCTTTTGCTCTATGTTTTTTCTACGGAGCTTCCTCCCTTCAGGCTAAATGACCAAAATCCCTGCTAGGACAGCTTGAAAAATGCCCATTCAAATCATTTTTCCAAGGGAAGGTTGTGCTTTCATTTAAACGGAGAAAGCTCACAGAGAGCACCTGATTTCCTTGAAAGTTTCATTGAAAGTTCCTTGAACGCTTATTTGATTGGAAAACAAGAAGACCAAAACCTGAACATTGAGAAATTCCATTTTGAGCAGAGAATAATCAAGTTCGGGTCACTAACATCTTCTTTTCTTTTCCAGCAAAACTCAACGTGTTCTTTTTTCTGGACGCATCACAAGTGAACATTTTTCCCAGGCACGGGGACCCTGATTTTGCGTTCAGGCATCTACAGAAGACCAGAGACACAGAGGACTATGGCTTGGGCAAGGATCCAAAGGCAATGCCTTCAGCAGGACTATGTTTCCAAGCCCATTGGAGCACGTGACAAGGACGGTTTGTCCCCACAGAGGTGCAACCTGCCCCAGAAGAACATCTGGGCACAGCTGTGCCATTTGCAGGCAGTAACGAGAGGGATCACCACAACCACGTAGGCGGACACCAACGTCTACCCCCCAAAACGGGCAGCTCTTGGAAGTTTTCTTGGCTTCTCATTCCACATCATCTGCCTGATCAGAGAGAAAACAGCCCAGCCCCTTGCAGAGGAGGAAGGACGAGGCCTCCATGAGTACAGAGATGCTGTGGGCACCAAGGGACCCCGTACTGCTCTCCGACTCCCGGGCTTTCGCACGGACTAACCCACCACGCAACATAAACACACAGCCTTTCTCTAAACCCTTCCTCCTAGCACTCCGTTATTACTGGACAGGAGGCTATCTTCACCAAGATTGATTAAACCCCCCAGGCTTGCAGGGTTAATGGCATAAAAAGCTTTAGATTCTGCTGTTCCGAAAACAAATTTCCATCTCCACCACTGCCTGAAGCTCCCCCCAGCTCAACCAGCGCTTTGGGCTCCCTGAATAATTCATGCCGTTTCCCAGGGTTGTTGTTTTGCTTCTGGCCGTGAAGGCAGCCCCTGAATACACCTGTTTGTTCTCGATTTTGTTAATGAATAATCCCGAATTATCCACCAAATGCTAAATGGCACCATGATCTCATCCGGCATTAACCATGCATGAGACAAGCGTAGCAACCGGGCAAAACACAGCAGCCCAGGCTGGAGACCACTTTAGACAAAGATGGACTTTCTGAGCATTCCGCAAGGCAGGAAAAAAGAAAATATCTTTCCTGGCGATAAGGACATCAGCACCAGGAGATATCAAAGAGGCTCGGACGGGGCTGGAGCTGCGTGTGTAGCGCTTGGGGATTTCACTCCCACCCTGACCAGCTTCAGACTTGGTTAAATCCCATTTTTCTCTTGCATTCTTATTTCCCTTCTCCTTCCTGCTGCTTGTCCCATCTTTCCATTTCTGGGCTTTCTGCTGGAAAAGCAGCATGCGAGGGATGGGACCAACTTTCAGTCAACACGTCAAGGGCGTCATGGGTAGAAACAATCTCAACTTGGGGATTTTTTTATTTTTTTTTTTTTTTTTACTTAATTTACAGCCAATCAGCAGAAAAATCCTGATCACTGGTTTGGGTATGGAGAAAAGAAAAAAGTAATAAAACACTTAAACACCTTTCTTGTCCCTTTTCCTCCCCTATTCCTAGTCTCAATCTCCCAGGTTTGCACTGCAGGTCTGTCCCAGTTCTTTCGGGCAAGGTGGCTGCAGCTTGTTTTTAAGTCTGTCCTTGCAGGGGTGCAGAGGCTCCCAGTTGTGTCCTCAAAGGAGTATCCGCGAGGGTCAGATCTGGCTGGGAACAGCACCCAGCGAACAACCCGGCTGCTCACGCATCAGCAAACCCTGCAGTTTATCCCCACCGTAGACAGGATAGAAATATCTGACTACCCAGGTCTTTCCTTCTCACCGAACTCCCGACCCAAAGGGAAAACAGCACAGGAGAAATCCGGGGAGGAGCGGGGTGGCGGCACCCGACATCTTTGCCCGACTAAAGGGGCAGCCGTGCCGGGGAAGGAGGGCTGGAGCAGGGACCCGCGGGCACAGGACCACTGTATTTCACCAGCAAGGAACCCATCAGCTCCTGGTGGCATTCTGGAGAGGTGGGTAGGTGTTTGCAGGTGGGGAAACTGAGACACGTGGTCATGGAGTGAGTCGGTACCAGAGCCAGGATTAGGGTTTAGGAGGCACCCATGGCCGGGTTCAGCCCACCCGGCCTCCTGCAGCAGCCTTGGCTTTCCTCTCCAAAGGCTCTGGGGTCCAAAAGGACCACCCCACCTCCAGCCCTCCATCCAAGGAGGTCCAACAACATGCAACATAAACCCCTGAAGCCCTGGGCGACATCAGCCAAGAGGCGGCAGGTTACGAGCTCTCCAAAACCCTTACAGACACCAAATTTAAATGAAATTGCGGGAGTCCTGGAGGTTCCCGTTATCCACTGACCCCATTCAGAGCAAGGTGCACCCGAGAGGCTCTTCACATTACTCTTTGCACCACAGCCGGGGAAACTGAGGCACTGAGGGAGTCAGAGACTTGCCCAAGACCAGAAGGAAACCCTTCAGGGGCAATAATCCGAGACTTTGTTTAATCACAAAACCATTTCTCCTCTCCGCCCCAGGAGCCTGGTGTGCTTCATTCCCATTCTGATCAAAGCCAGCACGAGCTGTAAAATAAGGATGGTTTACAGTTATCTAATCATCAGCTTTTCAGTCCCTAGACACACTGGAGCCGAAGGTTTGAGTCCCACCAGGATTCACAACGTTGTTTTGCTTTAGGAGGTTCCCTTCTGTTGAGAGCTTTAAACTCCAGCTCTGCACGGGGCAGATGTTTAAGGGACGGGCAGGCAGGTAATTACAGCCCAGCCGCAAATTGTCTCTTTTTCTGCTCCGTTTTGAGGTCCACGATCTCCATCCTCTGCTCAGACATCCTTACACTCCGGGTCCAGCTTCTGCAAAGCACTTCAGCACGTTTACATGGGAAGAAGCTGCTCATTTCATGTTTAAATACGATAGCCCTGATATCCCGTGCCCCGCGGGCTGACCCGACGGCTTGCACAACACTTCTTGCTCTGGAGGAAACGGAGTGATTAATGCTAAGCAAAACCCTATTGCAAGCTGTCACGAGAAAGCGATTGTGTGAAGGAGAAGGGCTTGTAAAGCTCAGCCTTGCTCAAGTTAACCCCAACTCCAGCATTAAACCCTTAAACACAACCTGTTCTTTCTGGGCTGGGCATTTTACAGCTGCGCTAGCAAAACCCAAGCAAAACCCAGAAGGCTGGAGCAGCTCGTCCTACTTTGAGGATGTCCCTAAAGCACGCGCACGGGTGCACAAAGAGACACCCTCACAGACCAGTAATCCTCCCTGCTATGCTATTTGGGTGCCTGGCCTTACTGAGATACCTGGAGACAGACTGTGGGAGCGTTTTCACACTCCAGGACGTTGTCACTCAGCATCTCTGCCCCGGGCTGGTGACACAGAAGCCAGGCCCTGCCCTGGCGTCCTTCGGAGCAGCCGGCAGCAACTCTTTGCTCAGGCTCAGCCACCTCCTAAGACTAAAACGGGATTTCCAGGCTCGGGGTGGAATGAGAAAGTGGCTGAAAAAAAACCCCTTTTTCTCTTCCCTTTTCCCTCTTCAGAGCAGGGAGAAGGATTTTATTGTATGTGCCCAGCACCCAGCACAGGGGGCTTTGATCCCTTTAAGCCTCCAGCCCATGCTTTAGAGCCTCACTAAACTCCCACTGATCAGGAACACAATCCAAAAAGGGCAGGGGGGGGAACCCCCAGCCCTCAGGATGCTTTCATGTAAAAATATTTATTTTGGTATCTCCTTGCTTTTCTAGGTGGCTGAGAAGAGCAGGGGCGAGACCAGCCTAACACCACGTCTACTTAACAAAACTCTTCTGCTGGCTATTTCAGGGATGCCGTTCCACAACTCCGGCTTTTCTGCCCGACCCAAATATTTATCACGTCCGGAGTAAGCAGCCTGTAAAATGCAGAGGTGGGAAGTTTGTTTTGCCTGTTGAATAGGCTTTGAAGAAAAGAGCCTTTTTGCCCGCTTTGTATGCTACAGCAGTATCTAAAAACATATTTTAGCTGGCACTAAAGTGGTAGACACGGAGACACAGCACATCTTAGACTACAGCAGCAAAACTCAGCCCAGAACTCACGCAAATAAACTCCACCTCACTATAACACAAAGTCCAGCCCCCAAAAGCAATACAAATATAGCTTCAGCCAAAAATCGTTTTCTTTGTTGTTGTTTTCACCACCTCAAAAAAAAAAAAAAAATCACAGCTTTTTTATCCCCCCCCCTCATCGAACACTGACATATTCTGCAGAAACGTCTCCCATTTCCCAGCCAATTCAGAGCAACACTCGGTGCTAAAACATACACAACCCATTCCGTCGTAAAGCAGAATATTCAGGGAGCCAACTCCACGGCAAAATCCTTATTTGCTGGATCCTGCTCATCCCTGGCAAGGAGCTGACGAATTTGGGGGGTGGAATCTGGTTCATTTGGTCCAGTTCTAAGACAGAGACGTCCGAAGGCAGAGCCACAGCCGGCTCCACAGCCCAGTTCTCATCCCACGGCATCATTTCACCGATTTCAGAGCATCCCTGAAGAAATCAGCCCTGTGCTCGTACATGCTTGCGCGCAACGCATGCTCTTAACGAGTTATATTAAGTACAATCTGTATTTAAAACGCCCGAGACGGCCATCCACTTAGAGTGGAAACAGGGAGAATTGGGAATGATGCTATTTCTCAAAAANTAAGTACAATCTGTATTTAAAACGCCCGAGACGGCCATCCACTTAGAGTGGAAACAGGGAGAATTGGGAATGATGCTATTTCTCAAAAATAAATTAAAAAAAAAAAAAAAAAAAAGAGCCGGAGAGTGAATGAAGCAAGGAGAGGGAGGCAGGACAGCCCGGCTGGTAAGGGAAGCGGGAAGAGGGCGGCAAGGGCTGGCTGGGGCTCGGAGGATTCCAAGGCAGCAGGAGAGGAGCAGAGGGAGTTCAGTGGGTTCAGGTCAGCGGGACACGTTAAGCCAATTTAAGGGAACAGAGCTGACGCAAGTCCCACGCTTTGGGCTGAGAGGGAGGTCTGATTCACACCAACGCCGAGTCACTTTTCCAGCAACCCCGTCGTGCCTTTCACCGACTGCCCTTCGGTGCAGGGACACCGGGTACGATCCGGCTACAGGCGAGGTCTGGGCTTACCCTGCACTGGACCATTCCCAAAACCAGGTCCATCAAAGCAAACAGAACCTTGGAGACACAACTCATTGCGTTTATGAGCTGAATATTCCCGGGAAGGAGCGGAGCTGATGGTTACAGGCTTGAAAACCAGTTTGCAAGAGCAAGCTGCGTCAGGAAGACAATGCAAAAAAGAGCCGTTTACCCATTTAAGTAACCCAGTTAAAGAAAATCGCAGAGCTCAGCAGTCACCGGGCGGCCAGGAGGACGTAGGGGTGGTAAAACAGCGGTGGGAAAGGCAACGGTAATGGCTTTCCAATGGCTTGGGATTTTGTTGTAGGTTGTCCTGAGATTTTTCCAGCCGAACCCCTGCGCTTAATGTAATTCGGATATTTGTGCCCAGGTGTTATTGTTATTTTACCATGGTTTTGTCGTCATCTAATAAAGAGTGGGGTTCCTTTTTGGCATCCTTCGCTCCTGCCTGCTCGCCAGAGCCCCAAAGCCATGCATGGGCCCTGGCTTGCTTTCCATCCCCACCGCTTACTAAACGCGAGGACAACCGAGAGGACGCAGGAGGCAAAAAAATCCTGGAAAGACTCACGCACGAGCCACCCCCAGGATTTCAGTAGGCAGGGGTTAAGCAGCAGTAGAAAATCTTCAGTGCTACGGCCTTTACGGGGCTATTCAAGGAGTCGAAGCCCCCAGAAGGAATTAGAGCGGCGTGGAAAAGCCCGGCTGCGTGCGACGCCCACCCACGGAGCCGCGACTGCGAGGTGGGGACCTGACATGACATTGCGACATGGGGCGACGGGGAGAGACGGAGCCTCCCTCCCTTGGATGCTACTGGGGCAACAGAGGGGAAGAGGCTGTTTCACTCTGTGGGCAGGACAGAGGGGCTAAAGCCGCCTCTCCCTCCCCCCAAATTCCTACCGCAAGCAAGTCTTACACAATATCGCAGCAACCTCGTCCAGTTTTCCTTCTGACCCTCGCCATGAAACAGGGGCTCTGTTTCCACTGCATCCCTCCTCCAAAGGATGCTCCGCTCAAACGCAGGAAGATCCCAGGGTAGGATCAGGGAATGCATCTTATTCCCCACTCCAGCTTGCAAATACTTGCTTGCGAGAAGCCTTAAAAAAAAAAAAAAAAAAAGAAAAAAAAGCTGAATTCCAGTATATTCCATTACACCATATAGCCTCAGATTAAGGTTCCCAAGCATGTCTTTAATTTAAGCTTAATAAAGCTGTTATTGTCCAGTCATTAATGACTGCTTATTAAAAACATACTTATTGCATATGGTGCTGAGAGATCTCACAGAGAGAGCCCAAGGCAACCATCCCTACCTCCACCCCGTAGCGTTTAACGAGAGATACATGTGTACGGGGCCGTTAATTCACGGCCAGTGTGTTTCTAATAAGCACTTGTGCCGCAGCCGAGGCAGCGCGCGCATACCTGCGTGCGCACCGACACAGGATGCAAATGAAACGCAGATTTAGAAACCGGTTGTTTTTGGGACAGGATGAAAACACACGATGGCGCGACACCTCGCAAAACAAAACAAAACAAAAAAAAGAGAAAATCAGGTTTTGCCCTGTATTAAGGTGTTCGGTACGGGTGATGGTCAGGGCAGCAGCCGGGGAGGGTTCAAACCCCACTGCACCCTCCCTGCTTCCCCCCAGTTAGCCACTGGGACGACAGGCCTGAAAATGAACTTTATCCTAAGAGGTTGACAGACTCGCCGAGATCCAGACTATCAATATTAGGGATAAAGTCCTGCGCAAACACCAGGCCTTTTGCTTCCCATAGCCCGAGGATAGGAAATAATCTGACGTTAACGCGAGGCAAGCTGGCATCGCTGGATTTTATGAGTAGGGCTCGCAGAAAGCAAAAGCCTTCCGCGTCCCAGAAACTGAATTTTCAATTCCACGTCTATAAAAACCACAGAGCGACCGCTGATTTTGGTACCATAATCCCTGTTACTCAACTATCAAGTTCTTTATCCACATCACAGATAAGAAAAGTACAGGGAGAGGAAGAGGGAGGTGGGGTTAGAAGCAATCTGCCGGGAATGGCATCTTCTGACTTTGGCACCCACCCTCTGCTCTGTGTGCCCAAAACACCACCTAAAACCCCTGTCCCGAGGCACCAAAGGCGATGGATGGGTCCATCAGAGGAGAACTGTTGGGGATGGGGATTTACTGTGATTTTTATGGGTGCTCAGTGCCCAGTTGAACACCTCTGCATCCACCAACCGGGCTCATTTTCCGAGGAGGACATTTCTCCCGCTTTGGGACCATTTACCCTACCAAATTACAATGTCTCGGGATGCAGAAGACCCCAAAATCAGCCCCGCTTTGCCCACCTCCCAGAGCCACCCAGCCCCCTCGTCCTGGGGTATTCGCTGAGCTCAATGAGCCTTGCTGTGTCTGTCGGAGAGTTTTAGGAAGGGGAGGATGTTTTTTTGAGGTCTGATTTTTGGAGCATTCAGCAATGCTCCCCACCCCTTTTCTCTGTTTTCCCTCAAAACAGCTTAGCCAGAAGTTGGGGGTAGGAGGGGAAAACGCTGCCAGAAAAGCTCCTAACAACCCTCTTTGGAGACGGAGTTTATACGCTCAGCTGTCCCTTGTAAACTAAGCCCTGTGTGAGATTTTTTTTTCCCAAACCTTTCGATCCCCCCCATCTCCTTCCTTGCCCTCACCCCTCCTTGCTTTGCTCACGCTAGAAATATGCGGAAAAAAATACTTTGGTACAAGAATGTCCTTTTGTGCTGCGGGAAAGAAGGGGCAAGAGGAAAAATAAAACAACCCGAGCTGCAAAAAAGGCAGGGGGCAGCATCAATATCGCCTTGGCCGTCCTTTCCCGGAGGGCTCCAGGGGGCTTTGCTGGACAGGGAAAGGTCCCTCTTGCAGACCCAGGTCTACCCCAGGTGGCAACATGGCCAAAAACTTGTTGTTCACCATCACAGCAATGTCCCCACCATGATCTGTAAGTGGAAGTGACAGCACAGAGGGTTTCTACCGGCATCATCTTCCTGCAGCCCAAGCACTGGGGGGGGTCAAATAGCTCCCGAGCATGGACAAGGTCAAGGTTTACAAGAGAAGCAGTCCTTGGTGGGCACTCCTGACCCTGAGGTGGAGCAGGAAAGGGGAGTCCCATGCTGAACAGGGAGATACTTCTTCTCCAAGGAAGCAGGGATGCTTCACTGGCGTTAACTGGGTGGGATGTCACTTGTTTTAGCTGGAGAGGGGACCTGTCCCCCTTGCATCCCCCTCCAAGGCTCTTGGTACACATGGGGAGGAGAGAAGACAACAGCCACCATGCCCACAGGATCTGATGTGGCCCAAACTCTTTGGAAAAGGGAAACACTAAGAGCTTTCTGGCTTGAAGATGGATAAAAAAAAAAAAAAAAAAAGGCAGAATTTACTCCGTTGTGGCCAGAGCGGACATGTCAGCACAGCAAGTCTCCAGGGCGAAGGATTTCTGGCTCCGGTTGGGACGGACTCGCAGAGCGGAGAAGAGGGTCCCGGAAACGCGTGTCCCTGCTGGCCAGATGTGCCTTCTCCGCACACCCAGGAGAAGGGGCTCTAGCTAATTCCACCGAGCCGGGGAGCTGCTGTCACCTCCCTGCTGTGCCAGCCCCAGAAGGGGTGGCAGCAGGTGCCCCGCGGTGGCAGGGCCGTGCAGGGAAGCTGGCAGCACTCGGAGCACCCTTAGCAAAGCCCACATGCCCCTGCCCCACGGTGAGCTCAGGAAAAGCTCAGGCTGATGCCGCCCCACACCTTGCGAAGGCATCGCCGCTATCAAAGCGGGTGTAAGCCTCCGCGCTGGGGTCTCCCCGTCCTCCCGCTGACATCGGGGTGATAGACAAGCACCGTCACTCCAGCTCCGCCGCGTCTCCAGCACGGCCTGGGCCCCGAGCCCGAGAGTTTCGCTCCCTGAGTTAATGGAAATATTATACACATGGAGCTGGCCCCTTCCCAAAGACACTCCTGCCTTGCAGAGGGAAACGCTCCTCGCGGTGCTCTGCTCCGCAGATGGATGCATTGGAGGGGGCGGAGGGAAGAAGGAGCCAAGAGCCATTCGACAGGCAGTGGGACATGGCAAGGAACACTTGTCCGTCCTCCTCTGCGCAGGCTGTGTCTCTAAGGTAGCGGCAAGAAGATGACTGGCCACCTCCCGCATCCCAGAAAGGTTCTTCCCAAGGTGGTTGGGCAAGGAGGACTCCAGGGCCCACCCATCACTTCAGGCACGAGGTGCAAAAGCAGCAGGACTCCTCCATTCCCCAACTGTCCTGCACTGAGGTGCCAACCAAGAGAGATAAACGCCTTTAACATCCCACGGGTCCAAGCTTTACATGGTGCAACGAGCCAAAATTCAAGACAGAAGAGGTCAGAGGGGGATTTCTGCCATCCGAGCATCCCTGGCAGCTCCACCATGACTGCAGCTCTTCAAGCCATGCGCAAGGCACTGGCCTTCCATCCCAGCTCCAGAGTCCAAACCCGAGGAGGGTCTTGTTTTTATTAAAATGTTTTACATCTTTTATAACCTCTCCGCCAGCTGGACAGCTGCGCTCTCAGGGCAATTATGCGCATCATCTAAACATCATCTAAAATGAAAGGACTTCATTTAATTAGGTTATTTAAATGACACGTTTGTTGGAAAAAGCCAAGCAGACTTCACAGGATATTTAACGCTCACGTTAGTTTGCACGCATACAGAACATTATCCGAAAGCCTCGGAAATTAATGGCAAGACTTCTGTTGACTTGGGAGGCTGCGGACCAGATGGCGGCAAAGAAAGGATCAGAGGGATGGATCCAGGGAGCTGCCACCTGGAGAGCGCGGGCACCGCCACCGCGCGGGAGGTTGCCAAAGGGGAATTTTCACTTTGGTCAAACGTCGGTGGTTGTGGGTTTTGTTTTTTTTTTTTTTTCTTCCCCTACAGAAATAGTTTCACCAAAATTGGTTTTTCCTCCTGCTCTTTTCTCCCCGTTTCCTCCAAGTGGGAAAAAAAAAAACCACAACAAAACAACCCCGCAAACAAAACGGAAAGACGCTTTGAAAAGGGAAAATTCCTTCCCTTCAGCAAAACCAAACCTGAAAGCTCATCTGTCGTTGAAAAATAAAAAATGTGGCATTTTGTAGCAAAAACAAACAGCGGTGTCATTCCAATTCTTTCAACTCCTTACTCCCACACTTGAACAGCCTAAACCAAAGCGCAGATTTTAAGCTTATTTTCCAAGTGACACAGAAAATACTTCTGATTTTATTGCCCTCCAAAAAACCCCACGGTCTGCAGGTGCACGAGGCAGAAGATGCACAGGTACAATCTCAGGTGCCTCGCCAACGAGCACAGCATTAAAAACCTTTTCGTGTAGACAAGCTGCATTTTAAGCTTTTCAGACGGTATTATTATATCCGTTCCGCTGGAATACAGCTAGCGGAAACAGCTTCTCTTTCTGCGTACGCAGATGTGATCAGCGGCGAGAGCTGAGAGCCAATTCCTTTATGCCATGTTCAATATCATCCCTCAAACACAGAGCAGCAACCGCAACAGGGAAAGGAAGAGAAAGAGGCGGAGTCGTCCTATACGGCATCTTGAGGACTAGATAGCGGAAAGGCAGGTCCGAAACACCTAAAAGGAAAATTATCGTAAAATTTTCAGATTTCGTGAGCTGCGTAAAGCGTTTTTGAAACGTCTTTTTACTTTTTCCTAGCGGACGCTGCTTCCACCAAATCCCAGTTTCCCATGGGGAACGAGAAATTAAGCTTTCAGTCTTTTTCATAGACGCAACCCCGACTTAGTACCGCCAGTAACGCAGCGCCTCAATGCTGGACCAAGACCCTTCCCGACCACGCAACTGGCATCCCCCCGTGATGCCCCTTCTCCTGCAGCCCCCTTTGCCCAGGGCACTGAGCTCTACACCATCAGCAGCTCCTTCGCTCTTCCCTCGGCCCCTTCCAGCCCAGGAGGGCAGCCAAAAACGAGTCAGCAAGTGAGTCACCAGCAATGGAAAGACTTGTGCCGCTAGGCCCGGCCGCGGCTCTTCCAAGTGACACAACGATTTTGGCACTTGGCCCTCGCTCTCTCTTTAATCTATAGATCTATAGCCCCCGTGGCTTTGCTCCGGAGGTCTCCCAGTGTCACATACACTCCTTAGTCCCCTTCTCTTCCCCCCACCGCTGCGGGACAAAATAGTCTGTGGGGCTGAAGGAAGAAAAACAGAGGTGCCTCTTGAAGCTGCAGGAGCCCGTCTTAAATCCTGACACTTTCGGGCCATGAAAAGCTTCAGGGGGGGATAAGCGGCGAGCTAAGGAAAGCAGCAAAAGCCTCGTGCTTGTCAGGAAGGTAGCAGGGAGTTAACGCCAGCCCTGGCCATTCCCCGGCCATGGGCAGCCTGCGGCTGTGGGACTGCCCTTTAGAGTAGGTACCAAAGGCGGCGTGTGCTGGTGGCAGCCGAGAGCAAACGAAATGGGAAATACTACACCCTCATCGTTAGTAGGAAATCACAGACAGGGAGGGAAAAGGTTGGAGCTGAGACTGGTGGGGGGCAAACGCCCCCAGGAACAGCCTGGAGCAGGGTGCATTCAGCTCCTGATGGCTGACTTTGGACTGGGAGCACAGCTCAACGCCAATGACCACGACGTTAAGACTCCTGGAACGCCACCCACTCTGGATGAAGACATTTAGACCCAGATCCTTACCCTAACCTTTTGTAAAAGACAATTTTCATTATCTTTTAGCACGCAGCCCTGCTTCGATGCACTACCCCACCTCACGCTGTTGACTCCCCCGCACTCCGTACCCCCCCCCTCCCTGCCCAGACAGCTATTCCCCAATTCCAGTTGCTTTTGCTCCCAGCGCTGGCTCTTCCTAAATCCATCCGGGAAAGCACAGCATGATCTATAAGGCCTGGGAATTTACACGCAGCAGAGGCTTAAGCAAGGAGAAAGTGTTTCCAGCAGATTGAGGAGAGTTCAACATGCCATTTCCAAACCCAGCAGAATCCAGGGGAAACCTGTCTGTGGAGAGGAAAACAGCCCTGGGGAAAAAAAAAAAAAAAAAAAAAAAAAATCTGAGAAATCTACTGAGCTTGGCTTGGTACATGGTTGTGCAGCAGAGCTGGGTAAATGAAGATCTCAGGAAAAGGTTGGTTTGGTTCAAGCCAAAACAAACTTCTTCCAAAAAATGAATAAAGAAACTGAAAAGCAGATCCACGAGTAGCCTCGGTCCCTTCCCTGCCGTTTCCAAAACTGCACTTCTTTTGGTGAATTAAGTTTTTGGACCTCCTACAATGAAACAGCCACGAACAGAGGAACCGAGAGCACGTTCAAATAAACACTCTCCTTGTGTATATTTGAATCTTTCATCGTGTATAAGTTTCTGTATAGGACTTTTATTTGTATTTGTAAACTCGGAGATAAAGGTACTCGGAGAGTTTACTTCTTTCTAACATCACACATCCAAGTAACCGGGGAGCACAAATCCCCTGCAGACCTGTTTACCTTTTCCCCCATATTTCTCTTACTTCAACATCCTCCTGCCCAAAACCAACAATAACAAAGCAAACGAAGGCAACTGAACACAAACAACCTCGTTAGCGCGGTGCCGGTCTGCAAAAAAGTTCAAGGAGTCAGTCTACAAATCCAGCCGTGAGATTCCAGAAACGATTGCGGGACTGGCAGCAGCAAGAGATTAATCATGTTTAATGATACTTTGCTTTCCCCACCCCCAAATTAATTTAGGTCTTCACGAACTGTTTGATTTCAAAAATGGGTGAAGAAAACTGGCAGCGACACAAAAATGGGGCTGCTGGGTTCAGTGTGAGTCCAGGGCCGTCGAGCATTAGACCCCTGCTTCCCCACGTGGTGCCAAACAGGCCAGCAGCCTGGGGGGACGCGGCTTCAAGACGCAAGAATTCCCAAAAAACCAGCAAATAAAGAGGAGAGAAGGCAAAGCGAGTCCATCTATCTTTGCACCATAAAAGACAAACTTGGGAAAAGATGGGCTGGAGATGCGCATCAGCGTCTCCAAATTCTTCAGCCCAGCCTCCTCCGAAATAAAGGCATTCCCAAAAGCATCCCAAGAACTGTATCCCGCTATCATTTTACCCATCAGCGGTGAAATAGGGCATTTGTATTTTTTGTCCTGACAAACGCTCACTGCGGAGGACAAAGTCTGACAACTGGCCCAAAATACAGACCTATTTCAAGCACTTTTCACCAAGGAGAAGTGATTTCCACCATTTATACCTCACCCAGGCACCCACCAGATGGTTTTTAGGAGAAATTCATGGGGTGCAGGCAATGCACAGCCTGCCTGAGCAAAGGGGATGCCAAAGCTCCTCCTGCGATCGACTCCTTTTCTGCTTAATAATGGGACAAGCAAAAAGAGCACAGGGAAAAATAACAACATTCCTTCAAAAAAACGCCTCAAAATGTTCCTTGTGAATTATATGCACAGAAAAATCATTTGTGTGGGCTCTCATTTTATCAAAACCATCCCACTTCCTATGTCAATAAAGGGCCATTACCGGTTACATGATATTTCTGGCTTGTAACTTGATGTCTTGCCCACATTTCTTTGCACTGGAATCAAAAATGTCTTGTCTGTGAAGTGCAGGTCAAATAATCTGGGTTTTACAGTTTTTGGCAGCTCAGGGATTGTTGTTTTTTCTTTCCCTTCACAATTGCTCGCTTTCTTAAACCAGTCAACATCTCTACCCTTGGTTATCTCTTCTCTCCCATCATGAAAACCATGATATTACACCCCACACATCCAGGACAAGCCTGTGGACAAGGACAAGGGCTGTGCCACCATTGAGCGAGACCCGGACAGGCTGGAGAGTTGGGCAGAGAGGAACCCAATGAAGTTCAACAAGGTCCTACACCCCAGGAGGAATAACCCCATAGACCAGTACAGGTTAGGGGTTGACGTGTTGTAAAGCAGCTCTGCAGAGAGAGTCCTGGTAGACAACAAGTTGCCCATGAGGCAACAACATACCCTTATGGCCAAGACGGCCAATAGTCTCCTGGGGTGCATCAAAAAATTAAAAAAAA
>VXBH01006917.1:91593-124742 GCA_013400035.1 Rynchops niger | reverse complement strand
AAAAAACACAACATGAACATGGCCAGCGAGTCGAGGGAGGTCATCCTCCCTCTCTGCTCTGCCCTGGTGAGGCCACATCTGGAGCACTGGGTCCAGTGCTGGGCTCCCCAGTTCAAGATGAACAAAGAACTACTGGAAAGAGTCCAGTGGAAGGCTACAAAGATGACCAAGGGCCGAGACCTGGGGCCGTTCAGCCTGGAGAAGAGTAGACAGAGGGGATCCCATCAATGCTTATCAATATCTAAAGGGTGGGGAGCAAGACGATGGGGCCAGACTCTTCTCCAGTGGTGCCAGGTGACCGGACAGGGAGCAAGGGGCACAAACTGGAACACAGGAAATTCTATCCCAACATGAGGAAAAACTTCACTTTGGGGGTGCCAAAGCACTGGAAGCGGCTGCCCAGAGAGGTTGTGGGGTCTCCTCTAGAGATTCCAAACCTGCCTGGATGCATTCCTGTCCAACCTACTCTGGGTGGCCCTGCTTTGGCAGGGGCTTGGACTGGATGATCTCCAAAGGTCCCTTCCAACACCCGCCAGCCTGGGATTCTGCGAAGTCTCCATTATTGCAGCAGGAGCCATGGGCATGGAAACCCACCCAGCCCTAAACAGGTCTTCTGGGGGACTGTCAGCAAGGAATATAACCAGGAACTTAAGTCCCCCGAGTGGTTTGCACACACCTTGAGTAAGACCGAATCCAGGGTCTGATCCTGCCTCAAGAGGCCACTTCCTTCCTCTTGCATACAGAAATCCAGAGTAATTTCCCCCAAACCGATGGGGTTACACTGGTGGAGGCCCACATGAGAAGGGGAAGAGATGGCCTGATGCATCCCTGCTCCGGGATTAGTTTCCTGACCGCTTTAGCTTCACGATAACTTCGGCTCCTAGATGGCAGCTCTGTGATAGCAGAGTTTTGCCGGCTCGCCTCAACAAAAGGGGCTTTGTCAGGTTTTATTAATTACACTAACTACCTCCGCATTGATGTTTCTCTTTCTAGCGATTTCTTGGTCTCTGGAAGCTGCTGATATTGCGTGCCTCCTCTCGGGCTATTTGATATCACGATATATCTGATTCTTTCTGTGCTTTTCCTGCTGATTGCGGTCCCTCCCATCGCCTTTGTAATTCTTTACCTCTGTGCATCAGCAGCGCAGAGGCTTCCCTCCGCCTTTCAACCGAAGCCAAAGTTGTCCTTGTCCAGCTGGGCCTGCCATTAGTTTTATTTTAGTTTCACGTCCATCTCGCTCCGGCGGATGGGGAGGAGGCAGATGCTTTGCCGTGGGGCTGCAGCCAGGCTCCCCGCTCCTCTCCTTAGTTTAGGAACACCATAAGCAGGACCAGATTATGAATTTCTCCGGATTGTCTTGAATCCGGAAGGGGGAAATAAAGCGCAGAGTACCTGGGATCCTGGCTTTGCCACCTCGGTTTACAGTTTAAGGGAGAAATAAGGGCCCTTGTGTTTATTTCCCAGCTCTCCAGGGGCTTCTTCCAGCGCTACATTAAGTGAAAACAGATGAGCTGAGGAGTACACTAACCTCAATGTCTCCTTGGGACACCATCTCCAACCCTCTTGGAAGTCAATGTCCTTGAAGGAGCATCCAGTTCCCTGAAAGGTGAGGTTATTCTTAATGAATCTCTCCCAGGGAGCAAGAGAAGGGAGGTGGAATTTTTGCACATGCAACTGAAAATCCTGGAGATGGCTTTTGGCTGAGCTGCGCTAATAAATAAGGACTAATTTTTGAGAGCATAACTCATGCTGGTGGGAGATAAGAAAGGAATGCACGTTCCCTCCGAGACCAGCCTAGGAGAGAGTTATCCTCTGAGATCAGAGCAGAAATCATCGAGTCAACAGCAGCGGCCAGTCACCAATAATAAATCCAAGCTCAGCAGAGCAGACCCCGAATCGGCGGAGCGAGGCACCGACCCACCCGGCAGGCAGCAGGAAAGCAGGAGGCATGCCAAACCCTTGTCCCGCAGCAAGAGTTTGGTGTTTGCAACACAAACTCCATTTAAACAGCAGGCCGTTTATCTCGGCTATGAAGCGAATGCATTCCTCCAAGGTGAGGCAACGGGCCCCACGGACGGGAAACGCTGCGAGTCCTTCCAATAATGGTTTCAGTGGCACTCTCCTGTTTGGGGAACTGTCAGGGAGTCAGGTTTAAAGCGGTTTAAAGCTCCCAAGAAGCCCAGCGCTTCTCTGCGCCCACGAGAAGAGAAGCGAGCCTCCTGCTTACCCTGCTCTCGCACAACTTCTCCGCAACGGAGGTTCAACCAGCATTTTGAGAAAGCGCCCCACTGCTTAGAGAACCTCCTATTTCTCCCTGAAAAGCTACATCTTCCTTTGTTCTCTTAGTTAAGCTCTTGGATTTATTCAAGTTATTGTCCACCTTGGAGATATCAGGCAACTCTTATCCCACCACCTCCAGGTTTGCCTGCCTCATGCTGCTGATGTACAATCTCCATCCCTGATCACCCAGTCATCCCCAAACCATGGAAAGTGTAAATTAACCTTCTTGCCCTGTCCTTCACACTCTGACTGCCTGTATCTCCCCCTCTTCCACCAGACGAAGGTTTCCCACCATTGTCTTAAATGATGCTGCACTTCTGGCCTCGACAACGGTGGAAAATCCTCGGTGATTCTCAAAAATGCGGCTAAATCACGCCCCAGCTCATACGCACGTGCCCAGTATTCATTCTGTAATGGTGAAATTAACTTTTAGTTGGGAATCCCGACCCAAATTCTACAATCTGAACAGGGGATTCTGTTCAGGAATCTGATTCTGAATCAGAATCCCTGAATCAGAAAGGAATTCTACAATCCCTAAAACCTGGAAAATTCTTAGCACTGGTCCTGACCCTTCCAAACCCAAATCTGGGCTTTAAAGGAATTTAGGTCTTCTGATTCTAGGTACACACTCAAAAACCTGACAAATACAAAACTGCATCCCATCCATGGGTGTAACTAAAAGCCATTCTGCAGAATGTTTCCCGTTCCCTGTGCTTTTCCACAGAAACCCCGTTCCCAGTCTCCGGGGGCTGTGTACGTGTCTCCCTCTCCTCATCTGTTGCGACATTTTTTTGGCAGCCGAGCCTTCGCCGGAGCAGGAGAAATGGGCTGACAAAAACCCCTAGCGCAGCCTGGTCCCTTCCTGCTGCTTCGGGACGCTCGCTGGTTTCACTCTTGCTGCTCTGTGCCTCCTAATGTCACTGCAGCCAGGTGACATCATGGTCCGGGATTCTGAAATACTCTTCCCTGCTGGCCTGGCGGGGCATGACAGCACAGAAACACGTATTACGTGGAAAGAAATAAATGACGAATACACAACACAGCAGCAATCCTACTGCTGGTACCACCAGAAGTCCCACCAGCTGTAGCAGAGCCTCCTCACTCAACCGATCGATACATCCAGCCTCCAAGAATGCCATTTTGGTACCGTATCATAGAAAACAGCTGGTTCTTGTCTTTGCTCTAATGTATGGCGCAGTCTAAAGGATGCTGCAGCAAAGCAGAGGCTTGGCAACACTGGAGGGGCCAGTGGCTTGTCTTTTTGGATGCCTCTTTCTTGCTCTACATGGAATATGCTCATCTCAACTGCTCCTAGGATCCTGCCCAACATCTAATAAGGGCTTGTTGACACAGGACGCTAAATAGTCATCTGAATCCTTCTGGATTGTATTAGCTTAGTGGTATCAGACTCCTGCGCGGGGTTATGCTCAAATCTTCGTTTGCTTTGGGACGCCTGGGGTTTACACAGGCCTCTCATGCGCTCTGACTGTCCCTCTTGGATTAACACCTTCACTCAACTCAGAAAAACCTTTTTGAAGGTTTTGGTACAGGCAGGCCAAGGTCTTTGCTTCCTTCACATGGTGTCAGAGACAGCAGGACACGCGAGGACGGTGTTAATTGAGCATTAGACCTCGTGCCAGGTCAGACTCCATCCCCAGCAGCGTCTTCTCTCTGATGGGAGCTGCAGCAAGGTCAGAGAGTCGAGAATTCCCAGTTTAAAACTGGACACCTCCTATCAGGGAAGAGAGCAGAAAGACAGCGCTGCTCCAGAGGACTCAAGGATACGCAGGGAAAGAAGGGCTGGGGGATGAGTTTTCCTCCTGCTCCCCTTACCTATCTGTACTGGGAGAGGGGGAAAGGGACACCACAGGCCTCTGGACGGGGGGAGCTGAAACCCAGCTCTTCCCCACGGATCAGACCGTGATGATCCTGGAGCGCTCGCTGCACCTGCTCCGCATTTATAGATCACTCTAGTGGGAAAAATTCAAGGCAACGGGATCGAGAAGAGAACAGGGTGGGAAAATCAGACCTCAGCTATGCAACACTGCATTTTTCTACAAGGGCATTCAATAAAATCTTCTATATTAAAACCAAAGCCACATTGTTGAAATCCTAAGGGGCTAATCCAGTTTCCTATCTAATCCCACATCTCCCCAGTGCGTCTTCCAACAGGCTCTCAGAGATGCGCTCTAAGTAAATGGAAAGACGTGAAAAAATTCCACAGCAATCCCTTAGCCCACGCATCTTAAAAATTATAAAGGAAAGCCTCCTTGAAAGTGAGATATCCGGGGCTTTGCTGGAGCTTTTTTTTTTTGTTGTTTTTTTTTAACACCTCAGAAAACATGCTGTTGTGAGACAGTTCCTCAGTGCATTGTCAAATTGGCAAAGACAGGCAATTCTGCCTCAGCAGGCCCCGTGAAATCTGTTTCTGGAATAGGGACGTGTACGTTAATGAAACTCACAGCACCTAAGCTGCTGACGAGGTGAGTTTCAGCATCAGCTTTCCCATTCATTGGCAGCCATACACACGGTAATTGCTATCGGCTCAGGAACACGCTTTCAGGAGCGGCTCATTGCAGTAGAAACTCCAGTTTCGGAGCAATGGGCTGTTTCGGGGAGCTCAGCTCCCAGCAGTGACTCTCGGTGGCCAGATCTTGCAAGCCATCCGTCAGCACATCCCGACTGATTGGAAAATCACCTCCGTCTCTTACCGTGAGAGCCATGCCTCTTGGTAAGACCGAATAAGAGGAATAACCTCATTCAAGAAGGGAAGGAGCACTTCTTGGGACACGCGTCACCTCAAGCATACCTCGGGCACAAGGAACTGTCTTCCCATTTTCAAACCCACCTTGTTAATTCCAGTGGGACGGTGCCAAGGTGACTGAGGACCCAATTCAGCCCGTTACCTGGACTCCAGTGCCTCCAAAGTCACTTTTTCCAAAGCCCGTTTCCCCCCCTTCACCACCCTGCCATAAAAACCTGCAAACACCCAACATTAAAAACCTGCTGGGAGCGCACTGGGATTCGTAGCAGCAAACACTGGCCAACGTGACAGAGACATCACCAAATAGCTATGCAAAGAGCTCTATTTTTAAACCTTCGCCTTGGCTACCTATTAACTCTTTTCCTCCTGGGATAAGGCGCAGAGATGCCTTTCAGTTTGCAGAAACCAACGGCCCCGATTGCTGCCTTTTAACCTTTACGATTTGTTTTCATCTCCAGGAGGGAGAACTGCACCCCCTGGACTCCATTTCAAGGCCCGGCTGTGTTGGTTTTGGACAGTTTGGAGCCGTTTCATACTTTGCACTGGCATGGACTTGTTATACCAGCTGCTTAATAACAACACACCTGTACGCAAGCTGGGGCTGGGGGCTGCAAAGTAACCGAGCAGCCCTCTTAATTATTGCAGGGCGACGCAGTGATGTCAGCATGACCTCATGGTTTACTTTAGCCCCATGATGTGACGCGATGAAGAGCCCGTGTTTTCTCAGCTGTCCACGGGCCCTCCAGGAGACCCGACTGACCCGTGGGCTAAAGCTCCGGTCCAGAGGTGGACACCTGTATGTAGGAACCGGAGCCCTTCACCCATCCCTGAATGAAGTTGCATCTCTTCCCCGTTGACATATAATCAGTTTTCCCTCTCAGAAAGATTTATTGGAAGCGGTTTGGGGTTTGGTTTGGCTTTCAGGACTGATGAAAAGGCTCTTAATTCTCTCTTTTGGAAACCTGTGCCTTGCTACGGCTGCCTCCAACGGGCCAGGAAGCTACAAACCCAATGGCATCCATATAAAGGCTGGGAAAACATCTCTGCGGCAAGCTGAGGGCTCATGCAGGAAAATATGAGACACATTTACGTAATAATTATAACTCACACTCACACAGAACCTTTCAGCAGGGGATTAAAAAGCACTTTGCAAACATTATCAACCACAACTCTTCGATGAGGTAGGTATGATTCCCCCTGCCTCGGCAGGGGAAGCCAAGGCAGAGAGAGAGGCGTTTTTCCAGCCCACACTTTCAGAAGGCAGCCTGCACTTTTGGAGGCCTCGGAGTTTGGATGCCAAAAACCAAAAATCGCCCGAAATGAAATCACAGGAGGCCTGACTTCCCCCCTGGATCTCATAGAGGTGATAGCTCAGGTTGTGGTGACCAGTATCCTCCACGAACCAGCCCTGAAATGTTTTGAGAAAGGCAACTAAGGAGCTCACGCACCAAACAGCAGTGGCCACTTTTGCAATTAACACGTAAGAAGCTTTAAAATTAGGACTAGAGTTGTAATTACCAAAGCCCGAGTATAAACGCATTATTTCAGCATTATCATTGAGCTATCTAGGAGAAAAACATGCTTTTTTCAGTCTCCATGCTTTAGAAATAGTCCCATGCACAGTTCACCCCATCTTCGTTAACGTTTGAGTTTGTCAGCAAGATAAATAGATTTCCGCTCTTCCCCCAAAACCTAACTCCTGCACTGGAAGCTACCAAGCCACGCTGGAGGCAAGAAGAATTTGGAATCAAGCCACTTACGATGCTCTAGAAAACCATCTTCCCTCCTCTTCCCTTGCAAATAGGATTTAGCCAGGGCAACGCAGAAACCCGGCGCTGTGACCGGGCTCCTCAGCCGTCTCCTAGTGCCAGGGTCACCTCATGGCACAGGGGTTTTGCGAAGCTCCGATACAGGCCCTGGAGAAGGTGCGTTTATTTACAGACCGCTCCTGGAAACCTGGAGAGGCCATGGGAAATCTGACATTTAACCACCTTACTGTCAAGAGGAAAGGCGGCCCAGAGCTTGCCGCAAGGGTTAATTCACTAGCCCTGCTCCTAACAAGCATCCACAGACCTCAATTATGCTGCCCACGTTTTAAGAGGGCCGTAAAACATATATTGCGCTGGCAAGATAGTCAAAAGCACCCCCGGGACTTGTGCTCTGAACTCCTTAAAGAGGTTTTACTTGATTTGATTTTCATTTTTTGGTTGGGTTTGTTTGGTGGGGTTTTTTTTTTTTTTTTTTGGTTTGGGTTTTTTTTTTTTTTTTTTTTTTTTTAAACTTATCCCATTCTTCTGCATTATTGTGAGGTATGTGTATAAACTCTGGGAGATGAAAGAACTTCTATCTGTAAATACGCTACCTATGTAAATAGATCACACTGGACCAGTGGTATCACTCAAAATACCTGAGCCTCCCTTACCTATCTCCCACACTTGGCACAGAACACACTCCCAAGTCCCTAAAGCTGGGCTGAAATTAAAATTAAAGTGTGGGCTCCCAACTCACCGGGTGCTTTAAAAGCTTTCCTCTGGACCCCTCCAGCCTCAGCTTCTCCCCCAGCCCCCAGTTTCGGCACAACCGCTCCTCAGGCATGCAAAGTAGCCTTAAAATGTGGCCGCATTCAGAAAAGTAACTGTATAAAAATGACACCTCATTACCACAAACATCTGCCCCGCATGTTTCGGGTGAGTCATACGTGCTCCGTTTGCAGAGCAGGAACACAAACACGTGTTTTTTTGTTTTTTTTTTACTCCTCTGGCCAACACCGTGCCAGCGCAACTCGGGGAAAAGCCCGAGAGGGTCCCCTGTGCCTCACAGCGTCATCCCAAAACTGTCCGCATGGCAACAAAACAGCCACCTCCTTCCCTGCACAACACCCTTCGCACCAACAACTGCCCTTATTTCCTTTACAGTTAGGGAGGTAGCGGCACCGGGGTCCAAAAGGATTTTAAGATCAAGAACAGGCTGATGAAAGAGCTTTTTGTAATGTTCAAATGCCGACGTCTGCAGCACTAGGGGTTGCAAAACCTCAGGTACGCTTGATAGGAACATCCCTTTCATAAATTCACAGCCTCTAGGTATCACTGCTCTAAGCTTAATATCGCGTTAGGCTAAGCAGGACTAACATGCAAAGAGGCCTGCTGATTAGTTTTGGGAGCAGCTACTCTTATTGCCACTTAATGAGTGGGGAAACTGAGGCACGAAGCCACGATGAGCAGACGCCCGCTGGAATTTATGACACGTTCACAGCTCAATGCACAGAAGTATTGAGTGATGTCAACGTACAGACTTGAACCTGCCCACGGGCACTTCTGCTTGAGCGGGAGATGCAGCCGTTTCATTTTAGGTGAAATAAGAACGCAAGGAGTCTCAGAACCCAAAGCTACCATGTTTTCCTGCAATTGAACAAGCTCTAACATTTTCCCAGCCTGGGGAATGAATGATTCACGGTAGCAGAGACCAAACTGAGCTTCCCCCCCGCACACACCCCCAGCACCTCAGTGACTTCAGAAGGACTCTCTGGGTAAAACACAGCAGTAGGACACAGTTCTCATAACAAAACACCTACTCCAACCTCAGCCTACACCACGGAGAGACCAAGGAGCACAGAGTCGGCGGCACACGTGGCCTTTGGTGAAGCTGGGAGATCTGCAAGGGAAACGGACCCTCAAATTATGATTAATCTAAGCTATCCCTAAACCTCTGCACAACACAAACCTGGGGCTGGACCCAGCCCTGCAGCAGTTTAAGTATTACACCTTGCAACCACGTTGGAATTGCCTTCCGACAGCATTCACGCTGCAGGGCTGCAGCCAAGCAGATGAGATATCCTCTGCTGGAGCTGAGCTGAGCAACACGAGATTATCCAGCACTAAAAATGCATCCACAGCATCTCCTTCACTCCTAAGGTGGTTTTTACCTTACGGCGCCAGGAGCTACAACATCCTGGAAGCTTTGAGAAATAAGCTTGGTTTCAACAAAGTATTTGGGACTTGCAATACAAGCCCCATCCAGCGATTAGTGCATCTTCAAATGCTCTGCTGAAAACAAGCCTTAAAGTCACTTTCTAGAGCACCAGCACTGCAGCATCTTAACACATCAGGCCAGTTATTAGTTATTTAAGAGAAAAAACACCCCTGGACCCCCCAGACATTATGCAAAGGGCTCCAGTGCAGTCCTGCCTTCCAGTCGCAGCCGGACACAGCACCACCAAAAGGGCAAGTTCAAGCAGTTTTTCAGGCTGAAAAGGATAACAATGGAAACTCAGAGGTTCTTCTGACCTGCACTTCATCACGTCATTTCGACCCTAATTTTGTACCCCCCTCCACTTGCCATGGAGGGTGGTCACACAACCACCAAGCTTTGATGGTATCCAGAGCCCATCCGAGATCACGCTTTGGCATCTACAGACAGTTTATTCCGGCCAAAAAAGGCACCCGGGGCACAAGCTCTGATTAGGAAAAGCTGTTTCACAACATGATGCAATTACAGGACAACTGGTGGACTCAGCCAGGAAGAGTTTATTTTGAGTGTGGGGTTTGTTTTTTGTTTTGTTGGTTTTTTTTTTTCAAAAAAAAAAAAACTAAAGCAGAAAAATGTGTGATTTTTATTGCTGGTGAAAGGTGCTGGATTTGCACTCAAAGGAAGCACAGAATTGTGAAATGAGCTGGGGAGAACCGATTTCCCTATCTGATGAAGTTTTGCAGTATCCTGAATTTCTTCACATCCACATCACAGCAGCAAGAACTCAGAATCACCTTCCCCCCCCCCCCCCCCCCCTTTTAAGGATGTTACATTAGCTTTAATAACCAAGTTATCAGCTTCTGACTGTAAATCAGAATATCCAACTTCAGAATTGTCCAAAATTAAAGCGTCCATATTCCTCCTTTAAGTTTTTCAGTAGAAAAGCCTCAAGTTTCCTACAGGAATTTTCGTTTAACCAAAACCCCTCTAGAAAAGGCTAGTTACCAGCATGGTAAGCAAGCCCCAGCAGGGGCTGGATCCTAATTTTACATCTATGGATGAGTACACCATGAAGAACAACTCACCCTTGGCTTAGATTGCCTTCCCACCTCTGATGGTCTAATGGTTTGTGGTATTATCCCCATATGTTGTTAAATGGGTTGAAGCACCCACCACCCTACTAGTAAAAGGGCATCAGCTAACACATAATTTTGGAGAAATGGGAAAAAGGAAGCCAGTTTCTGCACTGGTAGCAGTAGAGAAGATTAAGACAGAGGGAGGTGGGGTAAAGACAACCTCTAAATCCAACTCCCCTTTAGCTAAAGCATCTCTGACTTTAACCTAAAAGTCTGCAGCAGCAGCTTCAGCGGCCAGCTCCTACAAGTCATAGAATGGTTTGGGTTGGAAGGGACCCTAAAGATCATCCAGTTCCAACCCCCCTGCCCTAGGGACAGGGACACCTCCTACCAGCCCAGGTTGCTCCAAGCCCCGTCCAACCTGGCCTTGAACCCCTCCAGGGATGGGGCAGCCACAGCTTCTCTGGGCAACCTGGGCCAGGGGCTCACCGCCCTCACAGCAAACAATTTCTTCCTCAGATCTCCTAAATTTCCCCTCTTTCAGTTTAAAACCCTTCCCCCTCGTCCTGTCACTCCACCCCCCATTACTCCTCATCCTGTTGCTACTACATCACAGTATACACAGGCATTTTACTTGCCGTTCCACTACAGAGGCAAAAAGAGCACATAAGGCAAGAATCCCATTCTACGGGAAAGAAAACAAAAGTGTTCTGCTGCTTTCAACACAAATTCAGCAAGTCAGGGTAGTGTCCCCATCGATGGTCCCTTCTCCAACACCCATTGTGTTAGTCAACACAGAAGCATGGACCAAGTGCAGGGATCTATGGTTTCAAAGCAAACACACAAAGCTGGGGTTGCTTTACACCAGCGGACAATGTTCTCTCCATCATTTATCTTGGCCAGCCAAGAACTTGCACTCTTGATTAACTGGTTAGGGGAGAGGCAGAGAATTCCAGGCCACAGTGCTCTGGTGGGACATGTGGATGGAAGCCATCACTGCTGAGCATGTGAGCGCTGCTAGGAAGGCTTCTTCAGAGAAGTCCCCACAACTGCTGAACCCTTCCCAGGGCTCAGCCGGTCACACCAAAGCTTTAGCGTCGCCCGACAAAAGCCGTGCTGCAAAGAATAGGGCTGGGAAAGAGTTTAGGCGGTGCCAGGATGCAATCATTCCAAAGAACTCAGAAACCACAAAATAACTTCCCCAGTCATGTACAAAAACAATCATTTTGGAAGAGCCTCCTGTGAGTACATATACTCATTTACACTCTGTTGTTATTATTATACATGTTATTCTCCATTGGTGATGAAATCCATATGTCTGCTTTTCCCTTCGTTCTTTCTACATCACTATCTGAGCCTTTGATTTATTCCCTGGCTTTCTAAATTGATTATTCAGAGCCATAGAGGAGGGAAAACACGATACTGGAGACCCAGAGACAAAGTCATAAGCAAAAACAAAGGGCAAAAAAAAAAAAATAAAAGAGAGATCATAGTGCCAAGTATCACACATCTGTAGCGTCTCTCAACAGACGTGGGGGAAAAATATCGAGCTGTTCTCCAAAATGAAGCAGACAGGGATTTATTGCAAAAACTACAGTAAACTAAACTTATTGGGCAAGGGTTAAGAAACTAAGGACGCAATCTTATAAACACTGAAGCACATACTTAACTTGATTTCAACATCAAAGACTCCTCACGTGAGTAACGTTATTGAGCATGTGTTTGCAGGGCACGAGGGGTTAGCGTTACAGTCATAAAAGTCTGAAAAGGCTGGGATAAATAGCGCAAATAAGCAAGGATTAAAAATAACCAAAATAGAGAAAGCTGGCAAGGAACTCTTGGCAGCTAAAATAATAATAGTAAAAACCCCACATAAATTAAAACATTGTTAACATTATATATGCGAGGGATCCTCAATCTGCTCGTTTGCCAGACTGAGCAAGGAGATGGTCTTGCTGTTGGGACCCTTGTTCTTTATCACCCCTCTCGCTGCACGTCTAAAATTGGAGCCTCGTATATGAGGAAACAGCTTTATTTACTTAAATCTTCTCACCCAAATGTGACCGCCGGCAGAGCAGGATGACCACAGGATGAGCACTGCTGGTTAAGTCTTTCCAGTAGGACCTTCTCTTCCTCGATGTGTTGAGTTTCTGCTGCAGCAGTGCCCGATGCCAGCATGTAGATGGAGCACAAGGTTGTTTATAGCTAAGATGACGTATCTACATAGCAAGAGCCAAGCTGCCCACCAGTCCTATTACTTTCACATCACTGGTCGAGCACCTGCAAGTTGCCCATCATAGACGAGGACCACACATCAACCCATCCCTAGTAACCTCAGCCTTGCTGCAATAACAGCGGTACGGAGTAGATCCAACCAAGCGAGCCTTAAATGTTCACACAGGTACCACAACACAACCACCATGGACCATCTCCCGCTTTGAGGGGCCAGTTGGCATCTTCTGGAAAACCTCAGAAAAAGAATACGTTGCAGGAAGTTTATTACAGTTCAAAAGAACACTTTCAAATGGGGGATTTCTGCCTACTTCTAGATGGCTCTCCGCAGCAGAGAGGAAAAGCCTCACCCCGTTACTGCCCTCGTCCAACTTCTGCCAGCTCAGAGCAAGAGTAACCCTCTGAAACATCAAGCTTGAGCTGGGAAAAGTTAAAGATAGCAAGAAAGTGAGGAAAAACCCACTTACCCACAACTCGCAACTTTCCTGTGGGAAAATTAGAATTTTTTTTTTTTGGTGGAAGGCTGTCAAAAAAGGGATTTTTCCCATAACTTACTTTCTTTCAGGGGAAATGCTGGAGTCGCAGCCAGCTCTATTCTAAAGCTCTTAGGTTTCCAGTATTAGGCTGGGAATATAATAAAAATACGCTTATTTGGAAGAGTGCTGGTATTTCTAACTCCTAATAGAGCTGATTTTAGGCCCAGCATGGACAGCTATTAGTAGTTTTTAAAAAACCATCAATAGGAGATACAGCAGCACAGATGAAAAGTGTCAGTAGGAGCTTTGGAGAACAGTTTAGCTCCCATTCCCTTCTCCAAGCTATTTCTTTTACCATATTTCTCAGAGAAAAATTATTAATTAGTCTCAGAGAGACGAGAAAGCTTTTGTGGCTGTCTCTGCTGTTCAACATCCACTTAAAGCGTGGTCTACCAGAACTTGGCCAAGGAGCTTGACAACTTTGCTTCTTCAGCTACCCATTCATCCACACTGCTCCCTTTGCTCAGCTATAAACACCCACCCCAAACCACTCCGAGTCCTCTTGGCCAAAAATCGACCCTGATAAACAAGTGCCTTCTTAAGGGAAGTGGTGGGAGCTGCTCACTGGTGGCCCCTAGGAAGGGGATTTGCAGAAGAGGCAGCTTCTGCTGGTTACCACAGATCGGCATTTGTGGCTTCTGGGCCTTGCTCCTCCATCAACTCCTTAAATACTTCAAGTGAGACTCGCTGCCTTGCTCTGGAGTCCTCAACACAAGGACATGGACCTGTTGGAACAGGTCCATCAGAAGGCCACGAAAGATGATCAGAGGGCTGGAGCCCCTCTGCTGGGAGGACAGGCTGAGAGAGCTGGGGGGGTTCAGCCTGGAGAAGAGAAGGCTCCGGGGAGACCTTCCAGCCCCTTCCAGTTCCTAAAGGGGGCTACAGGAAGGATGGGGAGGGACTTTGGAGCAGGGAGTGTAATGATAGGACACGGGGTAACGGCCTCAAACCAAAAGAGGGTAGATTTAGATTGGATACCAGGAAAAAATTCTTTACTGTGAGGGTGGTGAGATACTGGAACAGGTTGCCCAGAAAAGCTGTGGCTGCCCCATCCCTGGAGGTGTTCAAGGCCAGCCTGGATAAGGCTTGGAGCAGCCTGGTCTACCAGGAGGTGTCCCTGCCCAGGGCAGGGGGGTTGGAACCGGGTGATCTTTAAGGCCCCTTCCAACCTGAACCATTCTGTGATTCTGTTAAGGCAGTTGAGGGATGAAACCTTCACAGCTCAGGTAGCAGAGGACAGTCCTTGCCACTGCTCCGGCTGAAAATGTGGAGAGGGGGTTGACAAGAGATCCCCATTTCCTATAATTTAAGCAAAGTCACATCACCGCGCTTGGAATTTCATCAAGTAACTTGTTTAGAGCTTCCTCCTCTCACATGTTCAGTGGAAGAGGCTAACAGAAGTGGAAGCAAGCAAAGCTGGGCACAAAAAGAAATTAGGGGTTTGTTCAAGTCAAACCCTTGCTTTGCTGGAATAGCTGAAGTGACAGTGCCATCGCACTGCACTCCAGTAAAGCCTAAGGCATGTTTGCTGGAGTAGTCTACTCTCAGACAGTCGATATCTAGGGGCTAGATCAGCACAAACTACATGCAACAAGGAATGCGGTGTATTTTTACCCCCAACTTCTTCCAGCAACCATTAACTTCCTTCCTCTACTCTTGAACTGTCTGGTTTTTCAGCATTTGGTACCATATCCCATGCTCGGAATTGGCAGGAAGATTAAAGAAGTCTGTAGCTCTTGTCTTCACGAAGCATTGCAAAGGGATCATGTCATGGCTAATCCCTCCCCCACCACCTATCACTTACTATTACAAGAAAACTAAATCGCCTTGGAACCAGGAAAGTCTTTTTTTTTTCATCTTAAGATTGTCTCCACTTTCAATCTACAGCGTAACGTTAAACCCCGCTCTCCAGTAACGCTAGCCCCGCTGGGCATCTGATCTCACCAGCCAAGAACCGTCCCACCAGAGCCGCGGAAGCGCCGGCAGACAGAAATACAGGATCCAGACTTCGGCTCCGTGGGACAGGGAGACTACCTCGCGCTCTGATAAGATGCAGCAGAAGGAAGAAAGAGCCTCAGGGATTTTCAAGACCCTGTGAAGCCTTACAGCTGGAGGAGAGAGAGCAAACGCAAGGCTCCGTAGTTCCAGCTGAAGAGGTATTGCAAGAGAACACATCTCTTCCCTTGGAGATACCATGTGGGCCAATAAACAGTAACCCGAGAGGGGCTGTGCTTCCTGAACTATGCTAGATAACACCCTTACGCTGTCACCGAGGCCCAGACCCACCCTTTCTCCAACCCCTTTCCCAGAAGTTTAACCTGTTTTTTCCGGGCATTGCTTTATTTTTTGCAGAAGAGTTTGCCTGCCTTTGCCCCGCGGACAGTTTGTTGCGAGACACTTTTGTATCCGCACCCATGATGGCATCCTCTCTGCTCCTTCATTAGTCACGGCCACTTGCAGACACCCGGAAAGAAACCCTGCAGCATCCCTTTATTTGTTTTTTTAAGCACTATGAGTATAAAGCAGATGGTACCAGCCGCGTTGGAGTTTACCAACACTTAACAAGGGGAGAACCACGACTAGATACAAGCTTGGGATAAACAGAAGGAACCTCTTTGCCCCTCTGTTGCAGTGAAGACACCAAGAGATACCAACTCCCAGCCCTGTGGTCTGTCCAGCCTGGGAACACCAGGAATTTTGCCTGCTCCGGGGCTTCTTGCCACAAATAAAAGCCATCACGCTTCAGGGGCTGCGCTCTCTTCCCATAGACGAGCTGCCTCTGCACATTCCCAAACAAAGCATTACACTATGTGAAAAGAAGGCACAAGCCCTGCAAAGCCCATCCCGCTGGCTAAGACAGGAAATATCTCCCATCATCTCAGCTAATCCTCCACCGATACAATGAGAAATGATGTCCAACGGCCGCCAAAAGATTATTAAGGGGAGAACAAAAATACCGCACCGCCCACTGCAACAGAGCCAAAGGCAATAAAAGGGGAAATACAAACCGCGGCCAACGGCTGGAAGGAGGAGGGGGCGAGAAGAACAGCCGGCAATGCCTTCAGCAAAGCCCCAGCCTTGGAGTACAGGTGGTTCGAGGACACAACAGCTTAAGCCCAGCTCCCCAGGAGCCAGCATCATCCTTTTTGCTGCACCACTGCATCTGTTCCATTGGAAGATGGGCTTTCATCCCTGACAACTCGACAAATACACAGGAGAGGGCAAGAGGACCACAGTAAGGCCCGTGCGCTGATGTTAAAATAGGAGCCGACTTCAACATACAAAGCTCAAGGGTAACCGAAAGGGTCTTCCCAGCCACGCAACCTCAAGTAACAACCGCGTTTCACAGCGGTGCGCCAGCTCAACATCGCATCTTCTGTACGCTCAACAGCTTCTCCCCTTTGGTTGGGCCATAATGAAAGGACACACAGGCCATGGCTTGAGTTTACGGTACCTCCTGAGACCTGCCTCCAGCTAACACACAGCTTCCAGCAACAGGAGACATCCCTAGCAGCGTCCTGCCAGTGCATCCTACCCCAGAAACACTGTTTTTCCTCCTTTTATCAGCACCCTTGACCAACAGATTGGCTTTAGCTGCCAAGATACAACTAGAACAGCCATTTGCAAATATTTTGCTAGCTACATATTCCAGGATATTAAGAGCTCTGGGTTACCTGGGATAATCACGCATATCCCAGCATCGCCAAGCCAGCTACTTTGGGGAATATGGCATTTGGATGCCATACCAAAACTCTTGCAGCATCTCCCTACTGCTCGAGAAGGTCTGTGAAATTAAACAAGGCATTTGGACGGACAGCACTGAGGGAAACTTGGCGTCTGCTTCAATACCAGCCTCCAAAAAGCATTTCCCAGGTTGAATAACTTGTTTTTAAAGGCAACATTCCTTGAGTTGTTTTTTTTTTTTCCCTGTTGTTTCCTAACAAGTGCATTTAAGGCAAATAGATTTAACTCTTGCAGAAGCAGCGCAGATAAGCCCCCTTCCCTTTGCTCCCTTCTTACATCTGCCACTTCTAGTGTTTTTACAGAGTTCACATGCACAGTTCCATGGTGCTGCTGCCACAGGAAATATTACTTTGGGGAATTTATCAGGGAAAAAATTATTCCACCCAGAAGGTCTAGACCGGATTTTTTTTTTTTTCTTCCCACGTGACACAAAAAAAAGAAACCTCTCTCATTTTGTGCCCGAATTGACATTTTCGGTTTCATCTTTTATCTCAGGAAAACACACCCATATTGTAAAGCCCACCCTTACCACTCAGATCTTCCATTTGACCTTCTCGACATACCAAACTCCTGCGCTCGCCCTGCATAGCAAACTTTGTGCCATCCTCTCAGCCGAGGCGACTCCTTAGTGACAGCACAAAGTGAGGCCAGATGATGAGATGCTTTAGCTTTCAACCTCCTGCATAGCAATTAGTGATGGAGAATATATAAAAAAGAAAAACCCAAAAAGCAACTTTGTTTTTCAGCCTACAGCTCGCAGACCCCCCCACACACCCTGGCCCACCTCATATTTCACCAGCTCTTCTGTATCTGTGCTGGTTTACACTTGCCTTCCTTTAGCCAGCAATTTTTCCACTGCCACAGAGCAGAGGGGTGGTTTGTGGTGACAGAGCAGTGCCACTTGCCAATCCCCAACAGCTGAAGCCAGACTTAATCCTCTCTACAGACAAAGGCCTGGGAAACAAACATAATAGGTTTTAGTTGGATGTTTGCTTACATTTTTGATAACGAACACAGAGATCTTGGCACCCTGCAGAGCGCAGTCTCTCCTTGGTGAGCTTTTCATTCCTGTCCCTCATTTTCATGCAGGAATATCCCTCACTTTGGGGAAACATTTCTTTTGTTTGCTGGGGAGACGCTGACTCAGATCCCGCTTCACACCACCAAGGCACTCACCTTCCTCCAAAACATTTGAGAACACCTGTGGAGAAGTTTGGGCTCAGAGATGCAGGCCAAGATAGAGTGGAGAAAGTAAGATTGAAGGAGTTCGCATAAATCATAGACTGGTTTGGGTTGGAAGGGACCTTAAAGACCATCCAGTTCCAACCCCCCTGCCCTGGGCAGGGACACCTCCCACCAGCCCAGGTGGCTCCAAGCCCCGTCCAACCTGGCCTTGAACCCCTCCAGGGATGGGGCAGCCACAGCTTCTCTGGGCAGCCTGGGCCAGTCCCTCACCCCCCTCACAGCAAACAATTTCTTACCAATATCTCATCTCAATCTCCCCTCTTCCAGTGTCAAACCCTTCCCCCTCGTCCCACGGCTCCCCTCCCTGCTCCAGAGTCCCTCCCCAGCTTTCCTGGAGCCCCTTGAGGGGCTGGAAGGGGCTGGAAGGTCTCCCCAGAGCCTTCTCCAGGCTGACCCCCCCCAGCTCTCTCAGCCTGCCCTCCCAGCAGAGGGGCTCCAGCCCTCCCAGCATCTTTGCGTACCTAGAGATGCCAAACTGGTCTAAATCCCACACACCAGCCCTTGAAGTACCACCTAAATCTCAGTTTGCTCCCCAGGCAACTTTCACCCATTCAGATTTGAAGGCAAACAAGCATATTTCATTTAATTTTGCAGTCACAGAAGTGTTTGGGGAGAGCCAGGGACCGATTGTCTTTGAGCACAATAAATGCCCAAGTCATTTCCAGCGAGGCCGAGCTCCCATGGATTCTGGTTAAAGTTGCACATTAAGTGAAAATTGGGCCATTTCACTACAGTTCAGCAAAACACATGAATATGTGATAAAGTCTGTGTCTGGGCCCCCCCAGTGGCACCACAATTATGCTAATAACGATAATAAAAAGAGGATGTTCCCTCCCGGAAAGTTTATAGTCTGAAGAGAGAGCCAGACAAGGCCGGAGCAAAGGATTATCGTTATCACTAGTTTCTGGGACTCGGAGGGGTTTACCCAGAAGTCACAGACTGTAACAGTGCTGGGAAGGAGTTCAGCATCCCAGTTCCCACACCCGTACCTCCCACGTGCCGTACTTCAGCAGCCCTTCTCCCTACACCTTCCCCGCTGGCGGGACCATCCAGCTTTGGAGGCCGTATTTTAGAGGGAAGAGTCCCGCCGCTACTCAAGTTATTATCAAATCCTCCGGTTTCATAAATACTTGAGACGCTCGACATCAAAGTCTGGTTTATGACAACTCCCAGCTCAGATATTTTAATTTCTGCGCACAGGACACTGCAAATTGTTCTATAACACATCATCAAAATCCCACGGGGACACTCAAGTGACTACACAAAAACTGAAACACCCACCACCTTCCAGGAAATCCTAAAGGTGTTTTCCTTAAACATACTCAACAAATCCTTTGCAACAGAGTGACCTATTCCAGTGTCTGGGTATTAGAGTCCCACTGTGGACCTATTGCCAGATTTTCTACATGAGTAATACTGAGTAGGTGGCACAAAGGGAACGCACATCCTCGCTCCTCGTCAGGCTCCAGATCTGCCACAGGGTCCCAACTGGCAGAGTGAGGAAGAGGGGCCCCAATTCCCACCTCTGCCGTGCCACTGGAAGTCACCTGCCCACCATCGCGGTACCCAGCTAACCGGAGCGTCTGCTACTCCTGATGCTTTGGGTGCTACTGGGTAACCGCATTGCTTGGGACGGGTCCGAATTCAAATCCCACATAACTGTATCCTTACCTAAAAGCTGCCGTTACTGTTAAGCAGAATCATTTTCTCCTGGCGGTCTTATAAAGAGGGTGGTTTCCAGTAGAGGTTGCTCCTATTAAACTGTCAGAGTTGTTCCAGGGCTGGCAGCCGTGAAATCAAGTTTGCTACGTGGGGATGGCTTTTATTCAAAAGCCTGACAACTGGACTCCTCATGCAGAAGCTTCCCCAGCTCAAAGCTCCCAGAGGAGTCGACGGAGAGGGGTAAGGTGCCACCAGGCAGCGTACGCCTTCGTTATTCCCCACCTCTCCCTGAAGGCGCTTGTAAGGCTATAGAGAGCCCAAGATGTGCGTATATTCCTGACCTTGACACCTAAGCGTGTACGTAACGCGTAGCACCGAGATAAGCCCCCACTGGCAGCTCCTCCGAGTGACAGCCGAGTTTGAAGGCTTGCAACAGCCCTGTTTATACATCCCAGCACGATACTTGTCTTTTTTTATTTGCAATAGGAAACCACACGCGACCCAGGCCTAGGTCCACTCCAAACCCTCCCAGGCAGAGCTGTTAGCTGGCCCGTCTTTCTTCCTCCTCTATTTATGCACCTGGTGATTTACGCGCAAACCTCCTCCATGACAAGTTATATCCAGGGCTTGTTCCCCACCCAGAAGGGAGGGTGTTTCTCCGCTGCGACAGTCGCCTCAAATGCTAATCTCATCCCCCGGCAAGCTCGCAGCACTGACACACGTATTCCCCCTTCTATCATCCAGAACCTCAGGGATTATGAAACACTTTGGGTTTGAGTGGGTTGCCTTTTTGGTTTTTTTTTCAGGCCTGGCAAAAATCTCACTTCATAAAGCTTGCCGTTTTGGCAGCGAACCGTTAACAACTGTTCTGTGTCTGGTTTTCTCCTGCTTACATCTACCTTTTAGCAGCAGGCTCCAGACCGTGTTTCCCAAGTTAGAGAAAGGTCCACGACAGAGTGCCAACAACCTTCAAGTTGAAGATATACAAGTTTACTCTTCCCTATCCTCATACCTGGTTACCCAGCAGGAAAGGCAATTAAATTACCTGGTTGGGAATAAATCACCAGTACTAGCCATTATTCCTTAACATCGACTTGTTTTCTTCTATGTCACAGCACTCACTTAAGTGAGTAAATATCAGGCAAACAACCGCATAAGTCAAACATTCAATTTCAAAATAGTTTCTGGAGTCACCACAAGTAACACAGGTCACAGGGGTAGAGTTTCTCCGCATGGATACCACCACGCGTTTATTTGCGAGATGCTCACAGGGCAGATTTACGCCAACAGGGCTCTATTTATGTTGCACTTGCCCCAGATTTCTAACTCTGGATCCGTTAAATGGGCCAAATCCTGGGGCAGCAGGTATTTAATTAATGTGGAATCAGAAAAGCCAACAGAAGCATCCATGGAAGCTCTGGGTGGTTTTTATTCCCAAACTAACAGCTCACCTGTTTCACTGTAAAGGTTATAATCTCTGTGTATGTCTGTGGGAACGTGCAATTGGCACACAGGCTATTTTTCAGCTGTCCGAAGCAGCGAGAAAAGCGTCATTATAGGAACCTGGAAGCCACCTCTCATTATTGAGCAGTTATTGAGCTCCCATTCTCCACATAATTGCTTTTCACCTAGCAAGACTGGCAGAAAAATCTCTCTCACACACAATACAGAACTCTATTTCAAGAGATTCAGAAAATAACTGTGATAAAGCACAAGAAGCAGCAACAGAAGTGATCCAGCAGATGTGTCTCCGTGATATTTTTTCCAAAAAAAAAAAAGTGATGCTCGTCTTTAAACAACCATCTAACAGACATACGGAGCAGTCACCCTGCTCACCAGTTTGGCCAGACAGTATCAGACACCAGTTAATATCCCACTTCCGATTTCATGCAGGAATCACCGGGTTTTCCATTACTAGAGACCTAAACACCCACATCAAACCATTTTGCCCACTCGCTCCCACTCCCTTGTCTGCGGCCAACGGTTTTCTCCAAGTCTTCCTAGGACATTGCAGTAACAATTAGGTCAAGCTCATACTCCGATGTGCAATGCCAGTTCCTCCCCTGCTTAGCCAAACTCTCCACATCCATGTGGTAGCAATTAAAGGGTGACTTCCATTCTTACCTCTGTTTTGCTCTTGCTTCCCTGGCCTACTGCTAAATCACTGTTCCTTTGCTCCTCTTCTCATCCTTTTATTCCCATCTCATAGCATCTCCCCAAGGAGACTCTCCATGAGACTCCCTCTCTGGAGCTCTGGAGTCCTCAGCATAAGAAGGACACGGAGCTGTTGGAGTGGGTCCAGAGGAGGCCCCAGAGATGCTGGGAGGACAGGCTGAGAGAGCTGGGGGGGTTCAGCCTGGAGAAGGCTCCGGGGAGACCTTCCAGCTCCTCCCAGGAAAGCTGGGGAGGGACTCTGGAGCAGGGAGGGGAGCCACGGAACGAGGGGGAATGGCTTTAAATTGAAAGAGGGGAGATTTAGATGGGATATTGGGAAGAAATTATTTGCTGTGAGGGTGGTGAGCCCCTGGCCCAGGTTGCCCAGAGAAGCTGTGGCTGCCCCATCCCTGGAGGGGTTCAAGGCCAGGTTGGACGGGGCTTGGAGCAACCTGGGCTGGTGGGAGGTGTCCCTGCCCAGGGCCAGGGGTGGAACTGGATGGTCTTTAATGTTCCTTCCAACCCAAACCATTCTAGGATTCTATACCTAGAGTGCTCTGGGTTAGACCAGTCTTCTCTTTGGCTACCCCTCCTACATAGAATCGTTTAGGTTGGAAAACACCCTTAAGATCATCGACCTTTCTCTTGTGCCACTAACACACACAATTCTCACCTCAGTGCCATCCCAGGTAGCCTTTTCACACCTGCCTCCACCCGATCATCACCTTGCCTGATCCAAGAGCCCTTTTCCCTGGAGCCTACATCCCATCCTAACATCTCACTGAGGTTTCCTGAGCCTGGAGATGAAGGTACCCTCCATCCTCCCACTATGCCATATTCTTCACTGAAAAAAGCTTCCTCTTCCTTTTCTTTTTGCCCCCGGACCTCTGTGCTACATACAACGCTTCACTGCACAACACTGATGATTTTCCTGCCTGGAAACGGGGACAATTTCTGCATTGTTCTCGGTGGGATAGACACCTCGAGTAACTCTAAAGGAACAAACCACCCCCCAACAACAGTATTGGCTCAAAGCAATAAGTACAACTGCAATTTGCCAAGTGGAAGAGGGGTATATCCACAGCTCCAAGGCATTGCAACCATATGAGCAGCCATTCTACGTTTGAGAGGAAGCCATGGGATTTATTTGTATCATGCGATGATGAAATAGCTTCTAATCCAACAGTAAGTAAGAAGGACATTAAGCCACAGCTAGTAAATGAGGTATTTTGAAATCAGCAAGCTCAGAGAACTTGTATTCGCGATTTAAAAAGGGACTTGGCCAAAGAGTGCTAGGGATCATTAATGCTGACTTTTAATAAGTCCTTGGAACACTGAGGGCTGGAAGAAAGCTTAAGTTGTGCCAGAGTTTTAAGAGGATAGAAACAGGATGACCCACATAATTATCCACCTGTGACCCTGACTCCTATCCCAGGTGAAATAATGGAACAGCTGTAAAAGAACTTCATTAATAAAGCATTAAAGGAGGGTAACAGCAAATGCCAACAGCTTGGGTTTATAAGAAGCAGATTTGTCACTAAGTTGAGAAATTTTTTTGGAGTTGAATATGTTCCTTAAGCTTGCAGGCTGGATGTAAAAAGAGTACAAAGTTTATACCATTTAAAGCCAACTGAGGCCTTGCAAAAACCTCAGCCTCCCTATCCCTGTAGAAGGGCTACCAAAACAGTTACAGAAACCCCGATGCAAGCCAGGAAATTGTGGGGTAAGACCGGCAAGCAATCCTTGAGTCACCGCCTTCTGCGGAAAGGCGCAGTCGCATGAGCAAAGGGAAAGGAGCAGCCATCCCGGGAATTTCCCCGGTGTGAAGCGTGGAACATCGTCACTCCCTGCTCTTGATTTCCTTGGCTCAACGCTTCCACTACTGAGAAGCCCATTGGCTTCCAGTTAGTTTTGTCTTCAGTGCAACACCAACGTGACGTTCATAAAAACCTTATTTAGTTGAAAACAAATCCAACGACTGAAGCGCAGGCATGAATACCAGAGATGCTTCCAGGTACGCACCAAAAGATGGGCCTCTGACGCTCAGAAATGGCAGCAAGAGCCAGAACAGAACAATATCCTACTGGTGAGGGACCAGTAAATTCATTACACATCGTGAAGGCCTTGGGCCCTTGCCCAAGGGTAAGAAGAGAGATGTGGGGAAAAAGCGTAAAGTTCATGTCATCTTCTGGTATGAAGCAATGGGTGATGAACAGCCAAACTGCCTAACGCTTTTGGGTCCGGTATTCCACAAAGGATGTGCTTCATCTCCACCAATGTCTCTGCCCTGCCTGAGGCTTAGCAGCATCCCTCCTCCCTCGCCCCTTCCTGGGAGGTCAGTTATGGTGCAACCTTTGCAAGAAGGCCAGTTTTCCAACCCTGGAGCCAAAAAAAAAAAAAAGGCAGAAAAAAAAAAATCTTCAGCCACAACCCTGTCATCTTCCCTTTGATTTATCCCTGCCAGCTCCAGGTGGAGCAGTGGCATGTTGGGGAGAAGAGCCATTCTTCACTCTGAAATCACTTGCGCACAGCGACGCACATCAGATATCGCTCCCACTCTGCCAAACAGCTGGGCTAACCCTGGGCATCTCAGGGACAGATAGAGGGTCTGTGAACAATTTCAAAATCCCCCGATGGTCATTGCTGAGCCTATATGACTTCATCTCAGTTACTGTTATGTTTTTGAGAGTCAAGAATAACATTAGCTTTCCGTATCTTGTGGTTTTTGGAGGGTGTGAATAAATTCTCTTGCTGTGAGTTATTTAGGTATCAGTAAACCCAACCCAGCAGCGGTGAAGCCATTGAGCAATACAGAAGGCCCAGAGTGGAGATGTGGCCGGCAAAAACTCAGCAGTATGACACATCCTGAGGTCCTAAGTGTCCAGTCAGAACCATCAAGAAGAACTGCAGATACTTCTTATGGTCATGATAGGTCTACTCAGAGTGGTTGCCAAAATTCAAAACTTGTGAAAAATGAGTTTACCTTCCTTTTCTACATTTGGCTTCATACCTTATACACATGCACGGATACAAAATGCCCACAGACACCAGACTCGTGTCTTTCAGACCACCAGGAATCAAGTAATCGCCCCCCAAATCCTACATAAAACTAGCCTGTGGGCATTCCAACAAGAAAAGCCATACCCTGGGAGGTCCCGCCACCATGCTGTCTCTTCTTAAAGATGTGTCTCAGCAGGGGCTTTGAACTGAAGGGTCATTCAGTCCAACAGCCACTGAAATTTAAGCCCAGCTCAGGACTTCAGCTCGTCTCACAGCCTTGTTTGCCACCTTGACCTACAGAGCGGCTAAAAGCTAGTAGTACCATGGCTGGCAGGCCACGTCAACCAGAGGACTACAAAACATAGCCTGGAGAGCCAAAAATCAAAGTTAGTTTTGGTCTCGGGTTTCATTCAGCTCATCCCCACGTTCAGGACTCCAGTTCCACTTATTTTCACCAACTGTGAATTCCCAGGGTTGGAAGAAGCAGGGAGAGCACAACGAATGGTGTAGCCCATCAAGGCAAGCTTGTACCCATGGAGGTTAGGGCTATTTCCTCCTTCACCTCTGAGTTTCCCTTCCTTCCTCCAAAAACATCTTGGTGTTGGTTTGGTTTTTTTTGTTTTTTTTTTTTTAAAGTGTGCTCCTCAGCTGAGCTAAAGCCCACAAAAACACACAGAACGCCTCCATTTTACTCAATGGATTTTTGAATCCAGCTCAAGAGGAACGAGGCTCCTACACGAACAAGTGCAGGAAGAACAGGGGGAGGAGAAGGAGAGACCTCATTTAAGACTATACAAGGGGAAATTGCAAAAAATTACCTAAACCTTTAGGAACATATTTATATTTTGATTTCATGTAATATTACTTCCTGGTTTCCAGCACATATTCCCTGGGCGTCCCCTATCAAATATCAGGCAGTATTAAATCACTGATCCCTGATCCCCGTAGCTCTCAGAAAAACATCTGTACTAATTTGTTGGTTTTCCTTAACATGAGGGCCAGATGAACTCCTCCAGGGCTCAGCCAAGTGAGATCGCTGACAGATGCAGAATAGAAGTGCAAAGATTTTTCCTTTATTAAAAATAAGGTTCCACACTCCAAGCCCTGAGCCTGTCGTTTGCCAGAGTGATGAAATGACACGCGGCAACCTTGATCCAACACTGTTGTGGATACAAAAACAGGGTTCTTACCTAATGCTGCTCCACCAGCAAATGGTTTCTGACAGCACAGCCAAATTGGCACGGGCCAACAAGGTGAGGGGTCTGGCAACTGGATACAGCCCTTTTTCACTAGGGGTCTCCGAACCGTCTCGGAGGCATGTAGTTATTTGAGTTCACTGACCTGTGAAGGCAGAAAATCTGGCACCCGGCTCAGCACTTGCAGGACTTTTCAGGACTCCATTTCTGATAAACTTCGCCGCAGCAGCCCAACGTGAAGCTGCCTTCTTAAGAGGGGCAGCAGAGGTGAAGGTAAGCCAGCTCTTTATCCTTGCTGTTCACGATAAGGTCCATCGATCCAAACCACCACCAAGGGCGGCTGGTGGAACAAACCACAGAGCCCAGAGGGATGAGCCAGCACCGCCTTTGGTGGGCCATCCCTGGCACCTTCCAACTCTTTCTTCCCATACACGTATAGCAAGTTAAACTCATGCTACTTGTCTACAAGACAGCTTGTTTGCAAGCAGGAACTACAAGCAGCAAGCCTCAGTTTGCTCCTGTCACATTAGCCATCATGCTTTGCCCCAGGGGAGGTTTCAACTGGACATTCGGAAAAGTTTTCATACTGAAAGGGTTATTAAGCATTGGAACAGGCTGCCCAGGGAAGGGGTTGAGGCACCATCCCTGGAGGTATTTAAGAGATGTGTAGACATAGTGCTTAGAGATATGGTTTAGTGATGGTTTTTGTCAGACTTAGGTTGATGGTTGGACTCGGTGACCTGAAAGGTCCCTTCCAACCTGGGCAACTCTATGATTCTACACACCCCGGCAAGGTGTTCACACCGGCATTTATTAATGATCACGCAGGTGAACACCTCAGCTACTTCAATTCCCAGCCACCACAATAAGCACATCTAGCCACATTCCTATTTTGCCGATGAAGCTATAATCCTCTTCTACTTTTGCCCTGGCTTGGGGAAGGCTCTGTACTCCCAAACTCAATTGCAACTCAGTGAAATAACCAGCCTTCCCTTGAAACAAAGGGTCATTTTCATAGGAAAAGCTCCCTTCCAATTTCAGAGGAATCCCAAGGGATGGTGCTGCCTGCGCACAAGTACAAGACCTTGGTTTTCCTCCCCGTCTGGTAGGCTTTGCGATATGGATGCTTCTCTTTTGCAGAAGAGCTTGTGCACGTCATACAGGACAGCTAAAGGGGGATCCTTGCACTCGTAGGTTATTAATCCAAGTGCTAAGTAGCTGCCAGGGAAAGACCTACACGCACGTATAGCCTCAGACACGTGTTTAACCCCAACAGACTCGTCGCAAAACTCATCAGCCCCAGGAACGGCTCACACCCCTTTGCCAATGCTGGTGGTTCCCGGTGGCAGGGAATTCTCCCCGGCGATGATGACCCAGTCAAAATGCAGGGGAAAAAAAAAAAAACCAAAACAACCCACAAAAACAGATCCCTCCACCAGAAGCCTGGGGATACATCCCAGCCAGGGACATCGGTCAGCCCATTGACAGGCTGTATCTGCTTTCAATAAACTTTTATAGCCTGTCAATGCGCCGAATCCTACGCAATAAAATTTGTGTCATAAAAAAAAGCCTTGCAGTGCCAGTGTCTCTTTCACACACACACACCTCCCCCTTTTTAATTTGAGGACAGCTGGGAGGGACTGATTCAGGGGCCAAGCTCATAAGATGTTTTTCTGGAGGAGGAAAAAAAAAAAAAACCACAAAAACACAAACCTGCACAACAAAACTTTAAATTACAATGGGAATTTTCAGAGCCCCCTTCTGGGGAGAGCAGCCATTTTCAAAAGTGACTTCATTTCCAGAGCTGGCTTACCTCCCGGTATTTGAGCAAGGAAGGAAAGAAAAGTTCAGAAAGTAGATAGGTTTTCAAGTTTGCCTTAATTGGTTTCAAGTTTAAGAGAAATAAACCGGCCTTTAAGGTCGCAGGGAAATTCTAGGATGGTAGATTCAGCCCCGCAAGGCTTTTGCGTGGACTTTTACAAAGGCCCAAGGTCTGAAACCCTTGGTTTGCATCCCTTCCCTGGGATGCCAGTCGTTAAGGGCCATGTTTAGCCAGCTTAAATCCCTTTCGAGTCCCTGCACCTAATGAAATGGAGAGCAAGGGACATTTAAAAGCAATTCGGAGAGACCAGTAAAGCACCAACTGGAGACACAGGGACCAAGGAGGCTTTAGGGCAGCTAACAGGCTCTTCACCCCCTACCTTTAAGATGCAGATAACATTGTTTTCTTAAAGAGCATGTTCGGAAGATAAATACGCTGCCAGTGGTTAACAGGCTCCATAGCTCTCAGGATAGGCAGCCCAATTCCCAGTCCCGCCGACGGTTATTTGTAATGCCTGGTTATCACCCGCGTTTTCCCTGGGAGGAGCAGGGCTTTGATAAAGCTCCTTGCAAAAACCTATGAGTAAGCAAGAGGAATTTTCCCTGCTCGCGTTGTTTGGGCTGTCAGTCACCCCTGGCTTTGCTGGGAGTAATCCCCGAGCCTAGGAGCGAGCTGTAAATACCACGGCCCAGCGTGTGTCTAAGGGAGGGGGATTCAGGCACGTAGGGTGCAAACAGCTGGATCTATAGACAGCTGTTCTCCACCACGGCACAGTGACTGATGGGGTCTCTCACGGAGATGTCAGCTTTCGCTAGTGTTTTAGGAAAGATAAGTCGCTAATGACCGCTGTTTAAATGGTTCTTGGCAGGGAGAAAAACACAGAGGTCCTTTATGAAGAGTTGCTCTTTATCTGTCAGAATAGCAGCGCCAGTTAATTTTTTTTTTTTTTTTGTTTCCACGCTGTATGTTGTCTCTGGGGTAGGTTGGGGGATGCACATGGACAGCTTCCCAAATCTTCTAGACTAGATGTTAATGTCTAAGACATGACGGACTGCCTGCTGGAGTCCCACGGCTCCACCTCCTAATATCACCTCTTCAATTTTTAAGCGCTTTTCTTCCTGGTGAAAGGTGGGGGATTGACAGCAATCAGTTTGAACAGCCACCGGAGAGGCGAGGAAAGCTGCTCCCACACAGAGGCACCAGCTCAGACCCCACAACCTATCCCAGAAGGGTGAGTCACACTGATGGGTGGCCTCTGGTCAGACTGGTTTCAAGCAGGATCCCAAGGAGCAGCTCTTTGGAGCGTTCTGCTAGCAGTCTGGCTAGAGAGCAAATTGAATAACATAATCAATGCCTATTTGCCAGGTGGCATCACAAGAAGAAAAAGCAAATACAACAAGCCATATCCTGGTGAGAGAAAGCTTATTCCATACTTGCACGACTTCAGAAGTCGCTCGGTCTTGCTTTCCTATTTACCCTTGCGCGTCTCGTACTGCTTTGGACTTCAGCCTCCACAGCGCACAAGCTTTTGCACGGCAGCAAACCCAAGCTGCATGCTTCTTGATCCAAAATAAGTACATAGATGTTAGTAGATAGAAGTTACCATTCGCCAGATGCCTTCATAAGGAGCACGGGAGGTTCCTATGAGGCCATTGGCATAGTCACAGCAAAAGGACACTGCGTAACTGCAATAGGAAGGGCAGGTTCTGGAGAACCTGGGTCTGATCCCCTCCTGCGTGACCTCAAAAAGGTCACGCTTTTCCTCATCAGCCTCCCCAACTGCAGGGAGATGGATAGCGAGACTGCCCTACCAAGTGGTGAGAATTAACTAGTGCCTGTAAAGCTCGCCGAGAGACTGAGATGACAGGTACTATATAACCGCAAACTCTATTATATCATTCCACCATCCCTTTTGCCAAAAATCTGCCTTTGCAGAAGAGATCCAGGCACCAAATACATTATTAAGTGAGGATGTCTGACAGTAGTTCAGCTACGGAGAGATGTTAAATAGTAATAATAGTGAAACAATACTCAGCGTTTGAGGATGCTGGACATCTTCAAAGCACTTCACCAAAACATTAACTGATCCTACCCAAAATAAATTGCTCACAGCTGTTAGAGATCCATGAAGTGTTCAAAAGAAATGGACTGAACACCATCCATCCCAGATCATACAGGGGTTGCACGTGCTATAGCGTAATCAAGAGCTCAGAGGAAATAACTTGCAGGGAGTTCAGCTTTTAGTGCTCTTCTGTACACCTCAAAGCGTGGTTTATTGTTAAAAAAAAAAAAGCCGCACAGAGGCCTGATCTCCCTCCTCCTGACTGCAAAGAAAGTTGTGATAGAGCCAGAGCCTTATTCAGAGTTCAGTGTCATACCATTAGAACTCCTATTTCCACTTAATCTTAGCAGAAGTAGCTGCGTGCCAGACATCTTAAGGCACCTAGGCTGTTTCTAGCCACAACCAAGAGAACATCAGTCTGGCCCTCTTGTAGCCAACACCACCAGCTCATCCAACAGCCCCTTGTGCACTCACCCGTCTTAATTTAAGCATGGACCCCACTACTGCAATCCCACATCAGGCTGAAGAACTAAGGCTGCCTCCGCCCAGCCAGTTCAGACCCAGGGTTTATAAAAGCATCACACCCCTTTCCTCTGCCCACATCTCCCACCCCCAAAGCAGGCAGCTGGGAAAAAAAAAAAAAGCCATTTCAGGCGCATAGCAAGAAGCTTGGTGCTGTAGCTCCCTGGTAGCACACAACGCGCTCAAAAGAGCACCAGGACACTTGCATCTCAATAAACCCAGGAGAAGTATTATTTCCCCATACAATTATTGGCTAGCTTTCCAACGCCGGAGCTAGTTCCTGGCCTGTTCCCTGCCAGCGCACGGCATCTGCCCAGGAAGATGCCTGGAAAGACACGAGTGGGGACCTGGCACCTGCAATAACCATTAAGGTATAAAAGGGTGTTTGTTCACAGAGCCGCAGGCTTTGCTCCTTTACAGCGCAGGGCTGAGCACTGCCACGGCCCCGTGTTTGCCGCTGACCCACTTTGTGGTCTGCTTACATTCCCGCAAGCTCCCAAAGAGCGGCACTCAGAGGAAAATAAGCCCTGAGAAGCCCAAAAAACAACCACCAATTTAACACCACTTTGCCGCAGCGTTAGGCTGGGGCTGTTTAGTCTATCCCGTCCAAAAGCGAGGCATCCCAGAGCAGCAGGAACACCTGATCTCATCTCAGGGCAGATGTGCTGGAGCACAGCAGTTGGGTGGAGGTCCAAAGGGTGGAACGTGCCCCAGGTCCAGGGTGGAGCCCACGGAGAGCATCATCCCCAATAAAACCTGCAGCAACCAGCACAAACCCGAACCGAGAGGTCCAGCAGAACTTCACTTTGAGGGACGAGGCTGGCAAAGGAGAGGAGTGTCACCATGGAAAGAGCCGGGAAGAGGCAGGGTCAGGAATAACACACAGCTCCCAGTGCCACGTGGGGCCAAGCCAGGAGCTTTCCAGATGCCAGTGGTGAAGACGAAGGCAGAGCAAGCAACCTCACATCTGCACAGCATTGCAGCAGGACCTCGTACCAGAAACCAGGGAAGTCAAGGCTTGCTAGGAAAGGGCAACAGCAGAGCCAGAGTGAAGATCCATGGACACAGCCCACATCTAGAGGAAAGAAAATAAGCTCCTCATTTTTTTTTTNTTTTTTTTTTTTTTTTGAGTATTAAAGCTCACGGCACGCAGTCCACAGTCTCCAGTCTCACCGGAGTTTTGGTTTCAGCCTTTCATACCATTTGCACACCGTCTACTGGAGATCATCCTGCCACACATCATCAACATCTCCGAAGAATCCCAAGGTGGCTGCATTTAAAATGAAGCCTCCAGTACCCTCCAGGAACGCCGACGTGCCCTCGGTAATGCACACAGCGCCCTATTTAAAGAGGGGCTATTTAAAAGCAGTAGCCTGTGGTACTTCGCCAAATCCTTTGCACTTGAGGAGAACACCGTGACACATTTTTCTGGTGTGCCCCCAGTTCACAACACAACTCAGGAGCAGCAGAGGTGGGGTTTGTTTTGCAAACCGCATTCCAGCGGCGGGGGGGTCACTATGTCTGAGGGCTTTAGGCTCTACAAGACAGGAATCGCACCCTCACATCGTGCTAACTGGGTCTATAAAGCTTATTTTAAGGAAATTCTTGAAACACATCCCTCCCGCACACTGGATCAGCTTGGACGACACGAGCATGGAATAGGGGCTGAAAAGCTCATCCCTGCCTTGCGCATGGTAGAAAAATATCCTCACAACATCACACAGCACACCAGCTCGAGATATTAGGTATGGCCTGATATCAAGGAACAGAAGGATGGCGTGGACTCTGTCAAAAGAAGCACCTTTAGACGCAGCTCTGTCATTTCGGATCTGCAGCATAAAACACAAGGCAGGCTGTCAGTAGGTCACCTTGCTGAAGACTGAAAGTACAGCTTAAAAAAAAAAAATCATCTCTGTGTGGGGCATCAGAGTGGAAAGAGCCAAGACCTGCTGCAAATCAGCACTGGAGTGTGTTGGCAGAGCTACATGTGAGTTCCCAGGGCAGCGTGAGCCATGCCCGGAGCCAAGTGCTGCAGCGATGGGTCAGATTGCCACCATCCCTCACCCCAAATACTGCACCCGCATGGTCAAGGGAGGAGAAACGTGGAAGAGCAAAGCACACACAGCACCTGCTCGGGCTGTGCCTGGATCCAGTCAACACTGTCAGCCTCCCACTTGAAAAAAAAAAAAAAAAGAAAAAAAGCCACCACAAGTACAGTTTCTCTCATCCAAGCCTCTCTCCTTCCCCCTCTGAGCTCATTCATGGCTCGGGCTCCAGGACAGCTGCCGGGTTGCCAAGTCCCCCCCCAGCTCACTGAAGCACAGAGCAACACGATCAGGATGATAGCCGGGCCAGCTGTGAGAAATCACTGCAGCACTCAAAACAGCTCAAGACCAAGCAAGGAGGAAAAATAATAATAATAATAATAAACCAGCAGAAAGCCCCTCACTCCTCCTCCTCTGCCTGGACATCGTGGTCTCATTGTTGCCACCATCCTTAAATCGCCAAGTGAGCCCTGGCCAAAATGACAGCTCATTAAGAATATTTTTTAAGATACACTGGGTGGGGACTAGGGAGCCCAGGGAACAGGCAGTGGATTTTTTCACACCTAAGTGATTGTTTTGAATGCAGCTCAGGTCAACAGAAGGGACCTTGATCCCCAACGGGACCGGTGCCAGCGCACTCCAGCGTGAAGTCCCTCGGCTCCAGGCATCAGCAGAGCCACGCTGAAGGTCAGGGTACTGCCGGAAGGTGAGCTGTGTGCCTGCAGGACCTGCTGGGACAGGAGGGCTCATACACATTTCTATATAGGCTCTGCTTGAAAAGAGTCACCCAACTCAGCAACCCACAAGCTGAACTCAGAGGCAGAACCCCCTCCCTACAAAAAA
>VXBH01006917.1:45197-91580 GCA_013400035.1 Rynchops niger | reverse complement strand
AAAAAAAAAAAAAAGCCCCTTTCTAACTCTAGGGAGTTCCTGCCTCCTGCAACAGAACCCAAACTCATTTGAAAACACCATTTTGTTTAAATTAGAGCACATTAAAGCAGGCAACAATGCCCCTGTCTGTGTTTATGGGAAGCATGTTGTCTTCCCATGGTGACTTGCACAGTGGGCTCCCAAGTGTCCTCAACTGACACTACACATCGGCAAAGGGACACGGAGAGGATGGAGAAGGGCAGGATGTCCGCTCCCTGAACACGTAGGATCCAGAAACAACAGAAACTCAACGGCTCAGCAAGGAAGATGGGATTTTTAGATATAAATATCCACAGGACCCCCGCCGACAGCAGTCGGGCTGCAGCTCTGGCTTGTTCTCCCCAAGAGAACAAGGGCAGGGTGGCAGGTGACCAAAAATGTTCGTGCTGGTACCCAAGTAGCAGGCCCTGCTCGGGAGACCCCTCGCCAAGGGTGGTGGGCAGAGGTAGGTCCCTGCACATCAGGTTGGGATGGGGCTTGGATGCCATGAACAGCGGTGAGGGAAGAGCAGCAGCACTCAGGCAGTTAAAAGCATAATATTTTCTCAGCTTATCACCTTACTGCTGCTCCACAGCCTGCAAGGCAGGTCTTCCCAGGCCCTCTTTTTTCAACAGGCAGGATGGGGACTTGTGGCTGGCTGATTTCCATTTAGAAGCCATCACTGGGGGATAATGCCATCGTTCCACTGTCTCGGTGGCACTGCCAGGCCACTCTCCCTCTACACCCTGCTGCTGCCACAGGACCCAAGCCAAGACACAGAAGCCTGGGAATTTCCCCTCAAGATTTTAGGTGCCTCTCCGCCTCTGGGGTGGAAAGGGGGCCAGGCTAACATGCTGCTCTGTTGGCACCACCATCGCTAGCCCCACAGGTGCCCAGATACATCCTGAGCACCAGGACTCTTAAGAAATGTCTCCAGACCTCCTTCATGCTGTGCTAACGCCATAGAAATAGCAGAGCCCAAATCTGTCAGCTCTATTTAGCCTTGCTACAAGCACATCTGATGAAGCAAAGCCAGAGGTTTTGCTCCCCATTACAAAGCTGGAAATAAAGTTGCAAGGGAAAAAAAAAAAAAGGCAAACAAACCCAAAAAGCCCAAAGAATCACAACCCAAGAGCGGACACAGTTCTAGGCTGTGCCTGTCATTAAGATGCCTCCTGAGCTGTTTCCACCATCATGTCCCTAATGCACAGTAGTGTTTCTGTCCAGAGTGTTTCTCCAGCACTGAACCCTCCCTGTTTTTAGCCCCCTCTTCAGGGCAGCACATTAACCTCGGTGTGTGGCCATCCAAAACACCCAGCCCCTCCTGGCTGTACGTTAAGCGCCGTGGTTCATGGGGGAAAGGAAAGGGACTGCACCTCCGCTGTTCAAGAGGCTCTTGGCTCTTTGGAAGGAGCGATCATTGCACATGTATTTCAGCAAACCCATGGGCTCCCACATCCTCTCAGCACATTAAGAAACAGCTGACTAGTTAGTTATTAGAGAGCCGGGTCCAGATGAACTCCTCCCTTCCTGTCCTCTGCCTTCCAGAAAGCTGGTCTCTCCCTTTGGAGAAGTCTCCCACCTACAGCAAAGGCTCCTGCAAGAGAGCCCAAGGCTTTGTCATTTTTGGTGAGAACAGGAGCCTCTACAACCTCTCTCCTGCGATTCCTTTTCTTCACCAAGCCCCCAGCAGAAGCACCCTGACAGCTTGCTCCCCTCGTTTCAGCCCCAGCTCCCTGCACCGCTTCTTCCCACACCGCAAGCTCACCCCCACTGCTTCCAGGTGCATAACACGAGCGTGTTTCTGCCTAAACACTGCTCCCGGGCAACTGGCTTCTTTCTCTTCCATTCCTTTATCCTCGGAGGCTTTGCTGCGTGCACAGAAGACACGACAGATGTACAGGCGGCTGCAGCCCAGGGTGCCCTGTGGGACGGTAATTGCAGGATGAGGTAAGGCAGAAGGAAGTGGGTGCTCAAGGCTGAAGGGAAGGACAGCTGTGGCTGTTCCCAGGATCTGGAGCAAGTTAATTGATAAATACCAGAGTTGGACCTGAAGGAAAGCCGGGCATTCACAGCCAAGAAAGCCAAATTGCTTTGGAAGAAGCCTTTGGCCCTGGCCTTTGTTGCACAATCTCTATGCGAGGCACTCACTGTACTCAGAGAGCGAGAGGCAAACAGGGATAGAGCAAACGCACACCCCCTCGCTCAGTCTCACACAGCCCGAAACACAGCTCAGCACAGGCCTCCGGCTTCCCACCTACCAAAAATGCCTCCAAAAGCCAGCGCTGCAGCTTCTCCTGTGCAGCTGCCTCTAGGGAACACAGCGTAAGGAGCAGCAGGATTGCAGCCTCCCTCGGGACGCAGGAAAGTCAAAGGCGCACACCATCCCGTACAGCCAGTTTCTGTAACGCTCGGAGCTTGACAGCCTCGGAGACCTCAGGGGAGAGTCAGCAGCAAGGAGGACCTCAAGCATGCTTTCCAAAACAACATTAGGCATGCAAACAACTGCTAGGTAAATAGAAACTGCAAGGCCTTTAGTTTGAAGCTTCACAGCATTCAGCGACACAGCCTTGAGCTTCTTTAGCCACTCAAAATTGACAATTAATTAAAAGAAAGTTCCGGTTGGTGCCTGCCATCCCGTAAGTTCAAGCAAATCCTACCTTAATCACGCAAGCAGCAACTCCGATCCAGCCAAGACTTTCTTTGCTGCCACACGGTAGCTCAGGACACTCCGACTGTTACAGAAAGGGCCTGGAAACAAGGAAAAAAGAAAGGTATAAGTCTTCAGAAAAACCAAAACACGCTCACACCGTCCTCATACTTCTCAAGTCTTTAATCTCCTAGGTCACTGCAAACTTCTTACCACAAAGAGGACATCAAAGACACCAAGAGAGCTGCCTCTCTCCTCCTTGCCCTAAAAAACCCAGCCTCAACTGAGCCTGATTTATAGAAACTCCTGGCCCTCACACCCCTGCCAGGCCGGGTTAATTGGAGCCACAAGGTTGCCCTACTTTTCTTCTGCAGGTGGGACAGCTTACTTTGTTAGCCCTCTTCCTCCTCCTTGTTTCCCAAACAGTCCCAGATGGCCCGGGGAACTGCCTTTTAGATGCACTTTAAAGCCTCTGTGGTTGACTGATACTGGAAGGCTTGGGAAGCCCTGTATTTTTCCACTTTACCCAAAAAACTTCACAAGGCGTCGAGAAAGCACAGGGAATTACTGTGCGGGAGACGTTGTCTGAGTCACAGCCGCACACCTGGAAGCGCACGCCTAAACCACCTGTACAACGCACATACGTTAGGCTTCCCTTGGTCCGTCCACCAAATCACACGTTCATTTCAAACACGAACCACTGCCGTGCACTCCCAGCCGCAGCAGCGGGATATAAACCAAGCCTGCGTGGGTACACGCACACGTACACCCACGCAAAACACACGTGCGCACCCTTGTGTGCAAATTATCTGTCTTCCGTTTGTGTTTGGCTTGGCTGCACAGCCTGCTCTCCCTGGGCTCGGCCAGTAGATATCCAGGCTAAGATAAACACCGGACAGCTGCTGGGAGCCAGAGATATTTTGGTGATTAACAGCTGTGTGGGGCTACACAACCGACCCCCGCTCCCCGGCCCCCCCCATCCCTCCAGAACAGGCTGTTTCATTTCAGATTTCTGTTTGTCAGGCGAAGGCTGGAAGCCGTCAGAGGAGGTGCTCTGCGAAAGGCGCAGGTGGGAAACCCGGCGAGGAGAAGCCGTTGCCCAAAATCCCACCCTTTCCCGGGCACGCCGGCCATGGCAACCTGCCTTGGCTTTGCCCAGCAGGGAGACGCGACTGCAAACCTGCTTCTTTCAAGGTCTCTTGGATCTATGAAAGAATAGCAAAAAGCCGGCAGTGAAGCCCATCCTCGTGGCATTCATGGTTTAACGTAACCACATGCTTCAGAGGGTGTTCTGGCAAGTGTTTCACCTTGGGCCCTTTGCAAATGGGCTCTTCTCTTCTCGTTCAGGCACGCGCCACGTGACGGTTTTGTCCTGGAAGAGGAAAAGTTGGGAAATGGAGACAGACCTGGGCTTTGGAATAAGAATGGGGCCGATACACAAGGAAGACAAAAGGAATATTATTACCTCTTCATACAAAGAGGGAATGGTATATGTAATGGGCTTTTTATCCTGGAGAAGAGAAGGCTCCGGGGAGACCTCCCAGCCCCTTCCAGTCCCTCAAGGGGCTCCAGGAAAGCTGGGGAGGGACTCTGGAGCGGGGAGGGGAACCATGGGACGAGGGGGATGGGTTTTAAACTGGAGGAGGGGAGATTTGGATGAGATATTGGGAAGAAATTGTTTGCTGTGAGGGTGGTGAGGGACTGGCCCAGGTTGCCCAGAGAAGCTGTGGCTGCCCCATCCCTGGAGGGGTTCAAGGCCAGGTTGGACGGGGCTTGGAGCAACCTGGGCTGGTGGGAGGTGTCCCAGGGCAGGGGGTGGCACTGGGTGGTCTTTAAGGTCCCTTCCAACCCAAACCAGTCTACGATTCTATGATAATGACTGTAGCTGATCATTTCCAAAGAGCATGAGGAAATTCCCAGTCTGACGCTCTAAATTTCCCAGTTAGAAAGCGGAGCGGCAGCTGTGGCAGAACTGCTGAATGGAAAGGCATCCCGCGCAGCAGCAGTCTAGGACGCCTTACACATAACTGCGGAGCCGAAGACGTTTTGACGGAGGAAAGGGGCGAAAAGTGGGAAGTTGCTCACAATGCGACTATAAAAACAAAGTCTAGGGATTAGTTAATAATGTGTGGTCTGAGAAAACAAACACATCTCCCCATAAAGACCCCAGTTCAAATAAACTGGTGCTGTTGTCATTAAAACCCACCATCTGCATGTCTGTTTTCCACTGGGTCTAGTGTGAAATTTAAAGGGACCACTGCGTGGAGAAATGGTCCCCCAACGTCATCCTTTGGGGCACTTCAAAATCCAGATGTGGCTGAAAGACACCGTGACTTGGACTCATCCCTGTGCAGCGTTTGTATTGAAACTAAAGGTATAGAGCTGCAAGTCCTAAAGCTTTTAAGCAGGAAGCTGAAGTTGGAGGCGCTGAGTTACAGCAACGGCTTCTTGTCTTCAAAACGATGAAGCCGGAAAACCCTAAAAAGCCAGCAAATGTAGGTGTGCGGAAAGATGGCTGGTTGTGCCTAAGGTGATTGCCCCACGGGGCTCTCCTCCTCTTCCTCCTTCCCCATCCTGCTCCCAGCTCCCTCCTTGCAGTGCAATAGGTAAAACCCCGGACCTGAGAAACCAGGTCTAGCACGAAAGCCCCCCGAGCTCGATGGGGGAGTGGAGACCTCTCTGGCTCTGCTCGGGTCGCACTTTCATGCCTGATTGCAGTTCATCAAGGCCCAAAGTCTAATAATGCAACAACCAGGGCCGAGAGCTCCTTCTGACAGCTTAACTGATGGTTGTAATTAGGGACTAGCCCACACAGCTTTTCATTAGCGTGCTGTGCAGCACAAGACTTATTATGACTCTTGTGGAGAGGCTGCGCTTCACGTCCAGGAATAAGGCACCAAGGCCACCAACCTTCAGGGAAAAGGGGGGCAGAAAGGCTTGGTGCAAGCAGGGAGCTCTCTGTGCTCTTACGGATTCCTAAATGGCCATCAGCGGGCATCCATCAGGGAGTGTAATGATAGAACGAGGGGTAACGGCCTCAAACCGAAAGAGGGTAGATTTAGTTTGGATATTAGGAAGAAATTCTTTACTGTGAGGGGGGTGAGCCCCTGGAACAGGTTGCCCGGGGAAGCTGTGGCTGCCCCATCCCTGGAGGGGTTCAAGGCCAGGTTGGACGGGGCTTGGAGCAACCTGGGCTGGTGGGAGGTGTCCCTGCCCAGGGCAGGGGGGGTGGAACAAGATGATCTTTAAGGTCCCTTCCAACCCCAACCATTCTGTGATTCTATTTTCAGCGCAGAGCAAAGTTTCATTTATAGGGAGTTTGCATTCTGGGTACGTCCCAGCACATTTTTATTTCGTTGCATGTGGCATGTTCATCACCCTGATTACTCCCCAGGGGCTGGTGACTGCAGGCAGGTTCCTGAGTCTCCGCTCCTTTCTCTGTAGCCAATCTACGTATCCCTAGGTGAGCCCGACCATCTCCTTCCTTAGTCCGTGGGTCACTGGTTTTGGCTATGATTCGCTTACCAGCCTTCCCTGAGTACTGGCGGAGATCTCCCGCCGCAGTTGTGGTGACGCTGGGTAGCTGGGGTGTCTCTATCACTTCCTCTGTTTGCCTTCCTGAAAAATTGAAAATATTTTCTTACATAGCAAAAGACTAACCACGCTAAGAAATACGCTCATTTTCTAGGTGATAGGTAGAGCAGAGTCCTCCGGGGTCCCTACTTTCTTCCTCCCTTCTGTATTTCCAAGCAGAACCTGCTTCTTTCTCCTACGCTGCAAACAAGATTTTGGTTTCTGTCAGCTTGATTCTGCAGCTTTGAGTTCTCTTACTCCTGGGCAATGTCTGCTCTTCTCATAGCTGTTTTATAGAAGAACTTGTGATTGTAAATGGCAAAGTGAAGGAAAAGGAAGTAAACTGGTTATTGTGCCAGAATCACTCCTGGCACTCCTCCCATTTCTGTTTTCTCTTATGTTATAAAGCTGGAATAAATCAGAAGTCAGCAGTACACCAGTAAAGCGATGAAAGGGGAGCAGAATCAGCACTCTGGTCCCTTGCACTGGTATAAAAAGGTGTAGTCCCACGCAGGCAACAGTTAGCCTGCATTACAAGTGGTGGGGAAGGAGAATAGACTCGGAGTGTTTATTAGCAGTCATAACCTTAATCAAATAACACTCAAGGATATGTAAAGAAATCTGTTCCACTGCAGCCTCCCAAGCCAAATAAAGGAGTAAATGGGACTTCTATCAAAAATCCCTTTTAAAACTTAGGCATGTTGGGTTCTAAAAAAAAATACCCCAATTTCTTGGGGAGCAGCCAAAGCTCCAGAGGAGCCGCCCGAGATCAAACCCGTGGCCCATCGCGCCAAGCTTCCAGCCTCCTGCTGTAACCATCTCCAACGTACCGCTGAAAGGTGATGCCCCAGGACGAACCTGGCTGCTTGGGACAGGGTGCCCATGTGTGGGAGGAAGAGGTGTCCATGTGTGGGAGGAAGAGGATGTTCTCGCCAAAGCATGGGCCCTAAAGGCATCTCCCAGCTCAGAGATCTCGATCTACCCATTCCACTTCTCACAGCAGGAGCCTCATTTGCCCCCTCTCCCCCATCTACGGGACCGCTTTAGTCAACGTTTACATATTATGGAGAATTACACGGCAGGGGGGAAAAAAAGAAGAAAAGAAACAGACTCTGTGTAATAGAGGTGCATGTAAATAATCACTGGCCTAATCCCCTTTGACAATGAAAGATATCCAACCAGAAAACGTTCAAGTCTGTAACTCAACCTGAAATTTAAGCACAAGGAAGTCGTGTCAAAAGGGGACTTGGGTTCCCATAAAAGCCTCTCTACTTCCAGACCCTGGGCCCCCTCGCCAAAAAAACAGAGCAAACTTCCAGACATAACATCTGAGAAGTGCAGGCCTCACAAAGGGACTTGCTAACCTCCGCCGGAGAGACAACCACCATGAGAACAAGCGGAGCGAAGGAAGCCTTCAAGCCCAGATGAAGTACCTGCCACGGAAGAGGCACGCTTTCCATCAGAGCTCCAGCAGGCTGTGGTACATTATCCCACCAGGGCTGGTGAAAGCCCTCTCAGGGGAGCCATTCGAAACCAAACCGGACAAAGCCCTGGAGAAGATTCGTGGCTGGAGTCTGTTCTCCTCCGCTCTTGTCCAACACCCCCGAAGTCGATGCCTGACAGAAGAATCTAGCTTGATGCGCAAAGAGGAGCCTCTGGGCAACAAGAGGTGGATTTAATAATCTAATTGTGCTTTCAAGTTTCTTGCTCGATTACTTCTATCCCACTAAAGATAGTGGGTGAGGTCCACCAGCATTGCACGGGCAGGACCAAAAATATTCCTGAAAGCAGCACACATCGGCTGGGGATGGAGGGCACCTGCAACGGAGGAGTACTCATCTCTGTGGGAGCTTAATGCCTCCTTTGCAGTCAACGGTATTAAAGAAGAGAAGCAAGAAGAGCCAAATTTTGAGCTGCTTGTAAGAGTAGAGGGCCAGGTCAGGAGCTGGCCTCTGGTTTTTCGTGAAGGAAGAGAACCTCTAAGATGGCATCGTCTTTTCCAGGGCTAGCAGCTAGTTTGCTGTATTCCCTGTCTCCACAAACCCTGCCTTGCCCGTCCACACCTCAGCAGCTCCTCCTGGACTGCCAGAAACCCAGAACATATTCCTCCAGCCACGAAGCACCAAGGCGGGCACCTGCCAAGCGTTGGTCAGAGCCCACCCTCGCTGCAATGTCCCGTGGTCCATCAGAAAGAGCCCTTGGAGGGGCAAGAGCCTGTTATTGCTCTAGAGGAATCCTGAACTTCAAAAAAGAAGAGCTGTCTCCATAGCACACACAGAAATTTCCTCCAGCCTGGTTAAGCCATGGGACTAGGGACTGGATGGAGATATGTGAACACCATAACTCAACCATCAGGCCTGTTCCAGAGCAGGTAACTTGCTCCTCTCGGTTTCTCCCGTTATCTCGAATTGCATTGTTGCCCTTTAGCTCGAGACCCCCACAAAAAGCAGATCGAACCACTGGAGCATCAGCCTGTGCTCTGGTTGCCTCCATGCCCCTAACAGGTCCTGCCTGTGCTGCCGCTGGTCCGTAACGCTTGTACGCTGCACCCTCTGCCTGCACGGAAAGCAGCAACACCCTGATGAGAGAGAAATATTAAGAGGAAAACCTTGGGAAAATGGGCAGCGGGCTGCAGAGAGCGAAGCTGCTCGATTGCAGGACTTCACGGTTTCCCCTCTTGCCGTGAGTGGTGCTGGCTGCATTTCATCTTTCTTTACCCAGAGCCTCCAGACACAAGACTCCACCGGTATTAAATTCCCCCCGCCGCGTGCGACAGTATCCCCCCGCTCTCCGATACGCTGGGGAGTTTCTCTTTGCTGGTTGGGAATTTTCCGATGAGATGGTTTCTCATCGGAAAATGCCGATACACTGAAATCAAAGCCCTTTGTGGGAACGTACCCATTTCGGGGAATCTTTCATGGGAAAATTTTCTTCAAACTCAGGCTGGAGCTTTCCGTGTGGGAAGCGTGAGCAAGGGTGCTCCGGATCCAGCATCCCCATCACCTGGCAGAGCCGGGATGGGGACACCAACACCCCCCTCTGTATTTTCTTCTCCTCACCCCTAGGATCTCTCACCGTGAGGTTCGTGTCTCTGCAGAGCAAAGTCACGAGACTTATTTTACCTCTTATAAATGCTGTAACCCCTCAGGGACACCTGAGGACAGACCACGAGGAAGGGCAGATCTGGATGTGAAGCCACACTGGCTGGCACGTGTCTTTTCTAGATCACTTGTCCACCGGCTTTTCCTGAGCAAAACCTTGGGGTCACCCTGAAGCAGGGCTGGAAACGGGCTCAAATTTGGGAGAAGTTCCCATCCGCCCCTATCGTACGCAGAGCTCTGGCTTGTGGTGTGGTGGGGTGGGGTGGCATTCACCACTGTCCCCCTCTCCAGGGTGGCTTTCCCTTGTCCCTCGCAGGCTCTCCGATGGCTGGGACAACAGCACCATCTTGTGCCTCAGCGTGGCCTGGGGAAAAAACTTGAAGGGACAGCCCCAAAGCTCCCTCTCGTGGCTCCTGCAGACAGCAGGTCACACCAGCCAGGAGCAGATAGAGTCATAGAATCGCCCAGGTTGGAAGGGACCTTTCAGATCACCAAGTCCAACCACCACCCTAACTGACAAAAACCATCACTAAACACATCTCTAAGCACTATGTCTACACATCTTTTAAATACCCCCAGGGATGGTGCCTCGACCCCTTCCCTGGGCAGCCTGTTCCAATGCTTAATAACCCTTTCAGCATAAAAACTTTTCCGAATGTCCAGTCGAAACCTCCCCTGGTGCAACTTGAGGCCGTGTTCTCTTGAGAAGGGACGTACGGATGTTTCTCTGTACATCCCTTGATGTGCAGGGTTGAGCGTAGGTGTGAAACCAGACCCCACAGCTCCCCTGTTTCCCAAACCAAAGCGTTTTGGAGAAACCACTCCTGGGCATGGCAGGACATGGCACGTTTGTGCCCCGTCTGCCCCCCAACTCCATCCACAGCAGCCTGGGTCCACGCGAGGACATCGTGCAGGTAAAGCTTTATCCTCTGGGCAAGCAAGCCTGGATTTGATAGCCCAGACCTGCTGCCACAAAACATGGTGCATTATTTCAGGAGCTACCAGGTTTCACTAAATTTGTTCCCCCAAAAACACCTGAAGGGCTGCGGTCCTTCAAAAGAAGTTCAACGCCAAGGGAGGTGTCTCCACCTGTGACCTGCTGCTGCAGTGCTGGGACCCACAAGCGTTAACCTTACAGGCAGTTTAACTTAAATCGCCAACTTTGGCATTTTAAGGTTGTTTCAGGAGGATGCTCGCTGCAAACACGCTGTTGCAACATTGACAGAGGCCGCAAGGCTTTCAACACCTGTGGTTTCAAAGCTTGGCGCAGAGCTGGGGGGGATTTGCTCATATGGGGTTGTCCCTATTCTTTCCCAAGTGATTTCTTCCCCTATTGCAACCGTTTTCTAATTTCACATCCTGATGAAATCGGTTCCTTCTGAAGTTTTCCCCTGGAACGATGCAGAGGGCTGACAGATTGCAAAACCTCTGAGTGCCGTCTTATCTGCCAGTGCTTGTGCCGCACTCCAGGCTAAACACAGCTGCTGCCAAGCAGAAAAGATGAACTTTTTCTTAAGGACAATACGATCTGCAGACCAAGTGTAAGGAGCATTTTAAAGGGTATTAGTAGCTTTAGATGTAGCTTGAGCTCCGTCTTTGCGACCCGAAAAAGGGAATGACAGCAGTCCTGTTCCCTCGTGCTCATCTGGATGTTTCAGGGTATCTGATCTGTGTTCCTCTCCCTTGCCCATATAATTTTCCTCTTGAGCCACCATAAAGAAGTACAGTTTTTGGCCCCATTCCCCTCTTTCTCTCCATGCAACCTCTCTTTTTCATTCCTAGCCACTGCGCCGTGCAACCGTCCTCAGCCCTTCTGCGTCCTCCTCCTCCCACAAGGATGGGGCCCTTGCCTACGCTCTCCAACGTCAAGTTGGAGAGACTTTGCTGAGGCTTCCAGCCACAATCTCATCGCGATGGACCAGAGCGAGCTTAGCGTTACAAGTTAAGCCTGCCTTCCCCCATCCCTCAGCCCCACACGCTGAACTTTCCAGGGAATATTGCGCCTGACGGCGTGCCAGCCTTGTTGTTCACTATCGATGAGATAATGTCTCTTAAATCTGGATCCCTGACACCAGGGCGTTCAACCCCCTTTTGCCTGTGGCCACGTTCCAATTTCAGGACAGAAATGACCAGGAGAAATATGAGAGGTTAGTGACATTCTTGGCTTGGAAATCATCAGCCTGTCGTGGAAAGGAATGTGATCAAAAAGAGACATCGCTGGTGTTTACTTTCAAGCCTTTGATGTGTGATGCACTTTAATACACGCTGTTCTAATGCGGCTTTTGGGCTTCAGGTGAACCTCGCCGAAGGGGGTGGAACCGGTTATTTTTGTTGGTGGAGCATATTGGGTCAAGAACAGCCCTTAAAAAAGGATCGCAGCGCACCATGCCTATTTTTACCCTGGACGCTGTTTTCCCAAAGGCAGGAGAGCCAAGGGGGGGACAGGCCCCGCATCCTGCTTTTCCAGGCAGGTGGTGACGGGAACATTGCCATGGGACAAGGGGATTTTCAGATGGGCTGTAGGGGCTGCTTTAGGGACGGACATGAATCTAGGAAAAAGCTTTGCAAATGTGCACGGATGTGTTTGTGCTGAAGTGCGTTGAAAAGGACAGCCATAAGCTAGTTTATTAGAATTCGCTTGCACAGACAAAAGCAAAAACTTAATACAGCTTGATGGAGCGTACGGAGCCCAGAGCAGGCTTGGTTCAGTAAAAGCACATTGCCTTTTGAGATAGTGATGAAGTACAGCGCTGGGAAGGCTCTTTACCAGTCAGTCATGCGCTGGGAAAGCTCTGGTCACTTTGTCTTCATCGCTTTGTCACAAAAATGAGCAACAAGAAGCAATCTCCGTCCCCTCAGAGTTATTGAATCGCTCCAACAGCCCTTCTTCTAGAGGAGCAACTTGCTCTCCCAGGGCCACATCCAGAGGGGCACGGGAGGTAATCTGGGTGAGAAATAAAGCGTGCTGGTGCTGGCAGCACGTGCGTGCTGGAGATGAGGGAGGAATCCAAGAATTTTTATTGGCCTAATCAGACAAAAACGTTGACGAGAGCCTTACCGGCGCAGGAGCACGCTCCCGTCGCACAAACGAATTCCTCCAGTGGCCTCAACTGTACGGGCGGCAGATAGCATCAGAGCATCTGTCGAGAAGAGGAGATGACGGAGTGCTAATGCTTTAAAAGGCCACAGTTCCGCCAGCAGCTGCAGAGATGAGCAAACTAGAGAATGTGTCGCGGACAGACAATCCAAGAGCGTTTTCGCAATAAACAAGTCACAAGCGCTGTCAGCCATCGGACGGAGGGCAGGAGCTGTCAGCGGGAAGAAATCTCAGCTCGGTTCGTTCCGGGGAGGGCACGGACCCTGTGCCAGCCGGCCACAGAAAGGACGAGCCACCAACCCGACAGCCTCATCTTAAGCAATACAAGCTCAGCCGCACGTGGGTCTTTCTCCCCATCCTATATCGCGATAGTGCCCGAGGTACCCAAAAATGGCACCGATGGCCCAGGGGAGGCGGCTCACAGCTGCCCTTACAGCGTTGTGCCTGTCACCGCTGCCTTGCGGCAATCGAGTGAAGCTATTAAATATCAAGTACTTCCCACGAAGCTGACATTTTTAATCCCCGCGCTGTGTTCCCTTTTCACACACTGGTGGCTGGGGCCTTTTTTTCCCCCTCTACCATCATTTCTCCAGCCTTATTGCTCCCTCCCGCTCTCAGCTGAGAATTAAAAGACGTAATAAAGAGGCCTTGAACCGGAGGGGGGAGGGGAGGAAAAACCCCCAAAAAAGCAGGTCCCTTGTTTCAGCCTGGGATTCATCTGCCTCTCCCCGCGGAGATAAAGAGGCCCTTTCACCCCAGCAACCAGAAGGTTGAAGCTGGATATGTGCTTACCAGCGCGGCCGTGGCTGGGAGCTGCCAGCCTGGGGTCTGACGGCGGTGACATTTCTCCCTCAGATTAGACGGCACCGGTGCAAAAACGCATTAGAGTTGCTGGGGAGACTGCCCCTTCATAAGGCTGCACGCTTGGGAGCGAGCCGCTGTAGCTATGAAACCGGGCCGCGGCCCGGTTTCAGCTCCTTTTCTGCAGATTAAGGTTAATAAGAGCCTCCCCAGCCCGCCGTGCCCACCGCGCTCTCCCAGCGGAGAGCAGACCGGACGGAGGTGGGAGCCCAGCGCCTCTAATATCCCCACCAGCGAGCGCGCTGCGCCCCCGCTTTTGTTCTCCGCTTCTGCCCAGTGATTTTCATTACAAATATCCTCTTATCATGCGCGCGGGGAGGGGGAGGAAGGGGGGCACCAGGCCCACACAAAGAGAAAGAAAAGGCTGCTTGCTGGAAAACCAGTAATTACAGGGCTGGGGCTTTCCTTGCGGAGGATTCATACGGATTCGACATGGCAGTGTTTCACACGTACGGCCCCTCCGGGGGCCAGCTCCTGTTTCGATTTCATTATGGGCAAGCTGGGCTGCCAGGGGAACTTTTGCCCCGAAATGAGTTCCCAGAAGGGGACAGTTGCACTTCTATTTATTATTTGCTTTGCAAGCAATTCCGCCGCCGTCCCCAGAAGCCTCCGCGTTGGCTCGGGCATGCGATAGGAGAGCACAAACGCCATGAGATGGCTTGTCATCGCAGCGCTGCTGCCGCCCTGAAGTATGGGAAGTCTTCTTATATGTGGTCACCACCTATTTTAGAAAAACCTGGAGGCGTTTAATCAACCCTTCAAATGTCTCCCAAGCCCACAGCGTGCTCTCAAGGTGTTTATAAAGATAAGCAAAATTCTCTGTTTGTCCTTTTACAAGGGAGGTAAAACATAACCCACGGATAAATGGATGCAAGTAAAGCCTGGCAGGACCCGAACTTGACCTTTTGTACTCACTTGCCATAGGTATTGCGCGATTTTCTTCGCTCGAAGCTGAAGGGGTTTGCACAGCACCCAGAGCGTTGCAGTTGTGTGAAAAAGGGGTTCAGAACAACCCGGCCAGGTTCACGCTGGAGGTCCAGAAGCAGAAGGAACCAAACTACCCCCTCCCTGCTCAAAGAGCGTGTTAGCAACAGACACCCCTCCTACGCACCAACGCATCCTCGTATGTTGTACACGAGCCTGAAATGGGGGCTGAATGGGGTAATTTTACACCATTCCTCTGGGGAATTCATCTTGGGGCTTTTCACTTTCCTTGGTGCCTCGCCAAGAACTCTGGGACATTTGTAGGACACCTCGCAGTGGCAGGACTGGTGACGAGAGCCAGGAAACGCTGTAGGCAAGATGTTTCTGCCATTAGCGCACGCGCTTTTAGGCAAGCTACCCCCGTCCTTTGCGCTTTTATGATGTGTACAAGACAAGGACCAGCACATCGATCCGCCCTGCAGTCTCAGAGGTGAGGTACAATCATTTGATGACAAACACTGAGAAATCCGCTGTCGTGGACCGAGTCCCACAGTACGAGCAGTCACTCCTGTCCCTGGAAGCTCACAAAGACAACGCCTACCTGTGTGCTACAGGTGCCTGGAACCAGTATTTTTGGGTCAAATACCAAGCGGGGAGTTGGACTGTGGCTTAGGTTTCAGGTAACCCTGATCTGCTACTAAAAATGAGTCCCAAGCTCACGGTTTGGCTCCTCATAAAGAGAGGACCGTTTGCAAAATTCAGCCCCAAACCCTGCATTTGGTTTCCAAGCAGGCTGAATTTTGCTCGGGTTCTGTCTCTTAATTCCCACGTCATCTTTTCTTTCTCTCCTTATTTACTTGTTAATTTCCACGGGTCTTAATTTCCTGCACCCCGAGCCCCGCTGAGACCAGCCTCCACCGACATGGAATTGCTCGCTACAGTCCTTCCCTCTTCAGGGAAAGGTCAGGAACGGAGGTTTAGTGTGGCGAGAAGAAAGGCAGCAGCAGACAGACAGAGAGCACTCATAAAGATCTGGCTGTGAGCCTCTCTGAGAAAATGTCAGGTTGGGGAGGCTATAATAGCTTTAATCTGCAGTACAAGGGGATTAAAAGACTCGTTCTCACAGGACAAAAAAGAAAGGAGCAGAGCGGAAGGAGCGGAACAAGGGGAGAATGAAGCCTGCAAGGGGAGGAAGGGAGAAAGTTAAAGAGCTCAACTATAAAGAGCATCGGGATTTAAAGAGCTCCGTCTTTCCAGCGTAATAAATGTGAAGTGGCCTGCATGGAAAAAGGGGCTTTAGCCAATGGCTTTGCTTTTGCTTTTTCACACTAAGCACACACACTTTAGCCTTCTTCAATCAGGGCAACTTGTTATGTTTGGCTTTGTTGATTTTCAGGGGCAAAGGAGTAGGAGGGGGACACAGAAGGTTAATGAGGCTCTGCCAGATGCGACACTCGAGAGAAGCGGTGGGCACTATATTCTTTTAAACAGTGGTTTATGGTCTTTGATCCTCACCCCTGCTGTCCCCTCCTCCAGCACGTCCCTCAAACTCTCCTTGTCCTCGAGGGCCGAGGAAGAGCGAAGGGGCCTGGGAACAGGAAGGAAGTACGCGGAATTACGGGACGCTCTCCTCAAGTACTGCTTGAGCAGCCTTTTCAGCCGCGCAGCGAGGCCAGGAGATGAAGAGAGGGTAATTGAAAGGGTAAGGAAAGAAGGCGACTTTAAATACTTTTCAAAAGGTAAAAAAAAACCCAACAAAACAAAAAACCAAAAACCAACCAACTAACCCAATGCATCAATTGCGGGAGATGTAAAGGCCAGCGAGCCACCAACGTGGACAAGAAAGGGAAAGCTCCAAAAGGGAAAGCAGGTACTCGAAGCCAGCTTTAAGCATTAGCACTGCGGGAAACAGGGTTTCTTAGGGCTGGATGGTAACCTCAAATCAAGGCAGGGCTGCTCCACTAGATTAGCAGGGGCATCGGGACATATTTACATTAGGACACACTCAATATTCTCCTCGAAGACAAGAGGACTCCTCCCTCACCTGGAAGTAAGGACACACTTCAGCCTTCAAAAAATCTTTGAAGAAATGGCAACGCAGGAAGGTAAGACAACCACCCAGGAGTCCTGAGTTTCCTCCCATTAACACACTGGCCGGCCTAAGGCATTTGGAGAAGAGAGAAGCAGGTTTCTAACACTCCACTGGGTTAAACAGGACTGCAACTCTTGCTCTGATCTTTTATGTTATCCACCTTCCCAACTCAGCAGGCTTACAAGTCAGGAAAGATGCTCCAGGACATCACCAGGCAAAAATCAAACGTCTAAGGCAGGTTCTCTCGACTATTTTAGCAGCTCAGCATAGCGCTGGGGGCCGGCTAATGCTCTGCACCAGTTGTACTCAGAGGGGGAAAAAAAAAATACCAAGACTTTGTAACATAATAAGCAAGTTCCAGACAGGAATTAGAATATAGCATATCCAGTGGAGACAGGGGGCTGGAGTGGCATTAAGGTAGGAAGAATATAATTACCTGAACTGGACTGCGGCCAGGATAATGGTATTAATTTATTTCAAGAAAGCCAGAATTGCCAAAACCTGGATTTTACATTTAAATCCAGAAGATGGCAGATCACGGCATCCTGATTCCATTCTTCCAGCGTTCAGCTGGAAGGCAAGCTCTGCTGATGGGTTTACACCCCTAATGCCTGCGGCCATGACTGGAAAGCCCGATGTTGTCCCAGCTCAAAGCCCTGCAGCTCCTGATGCTCTGCTACAAGGCACGTATCACAGAGGCAACGTCCACCCCGTGTGCTACAGGGAAAACCTCAACCCGCTCCCCACAACTCGCCCGCAGGCAATAAAGCCACACTCGGTCACAAATCTAGTCACAAGCAAGCTGTCATGAGCATAGTCCCTAGATCGATCTGGTATTAATTATCCACTGTTCTGCAGAGATAAATGCTTAATCCTCTGGCTGTTGACACTGGAAATGGACCAATCTACCCTGGGGTGGATATTATACAGGGGAACTTGGCTTCAGCTCCGATCCCCGCATCATGTGCTCTACAAATGTTCACTGGCTTGTAGGTAATGGATTTCATAGGCTGTACGGGATCCTTCTGTGGCAGAGCTAATCCAGAATAATACATGACTCAAGCATTCATTGTATCAGGTTTTTCTTCCCCCCCCCATCTTTTTTTTTTTTTTTCTGCCACGTAATATTTCACATTTCTTGTGGAATTTCTCATTTTCAGACATTCTCTATTTCCTTACAGCTTACCAGCTTTCCTCCTCCAGGACCAATATCGAGGAGAACTTCCTAAGCAGCAGTGCCCAAGGGATGTGGAGATGGGTCTGCACAGCCCCTGCTTCTCGGGGTGTCTTTCACTTTCTTCCAGGAGAAAGGCCAAAGACCTCCACATGGTTTCTCTGGTTTCACACTCCCTGGAAAGCCTAAATCAAGAAGTTCGCTTGTCAGGGAGAAAGAAGCAACGCTGATGCCACCAAGGATGGGAAAACTGTTCTTATTACTGACCAAGATTCTAAGGACTTTGGTGTTTCCCATGCCTGAGTAGTCCCACTAAGGCCACCGTGTGCCAAGGTGGCAAGCCACTGTCCCAGACCCATTGCCACCAGCCCTGCTGCCCCAACCATGTGTTTTGGGACACCTGGAGAGATGCCTGTCCCCCACCTTCCCCCTCCCACCTGGGCTTTCCTGCCTCTCCCCTACTTGCTCTTCTCTTCCCAAGGGCTGTCTTACAAGCAGTTTCTAGGCAAAGGCGAATTTTGAACCCAAACGCAGAAACAAGTTTGAAATAGGAGTATTATTGTACGCAGAGTCAGAACAAAAGTCACAAGTACTTGGGAGCACCAGTTTGCTCCCCATTTAACAACAAAGCAGGTTTTCAGGAGAGCGCTCTTCTACACCGACTTGAACAACAGCACCCACAAAGAGCCGATACAAGGGTTTGAATACACGAAATCCAACACGGAGTCAGTGCACGGTGGCACTTTTTCCCCCTGAAAACACAATCAAAAAACAAGCTCTGGCTCGACACAGCTACCATTTAGCTTACGGTGAGGCCTCGAAGCTCTGTGAGCTTGCAATCTAACTAGCCAGTGCTGGGGGAAACTGAGGCAGGGGGAAACGCAATGCTTTCCTCAGTGCCACGTAATCAGCAAGCAGTGGGCTGGAGGCAGATCACATATATCCAGTAGGACCTAGCGAGCTGAGCACCTGCCTGAAGCGTGCGCTGCTCTACTCCTAATATGACAGAAGCCCGCAACTTTTTCTTGAGATCAAATCTGGCTGCTCTCACCACCCTCCCTTTAGCAAGGGAGCCTTCTGCACAAATTCCTGAAATCCTGAANGTAATTCCAGAAAAAAAAAAAAAAAAAAAAAAAAAAGGGAGCTTGCTGGGAGTATTGACACACACAGAGCGAGTTAAAGTTGGGTTGGTTTTTTTTTCTTTGTTGGCCTTGTTTGTTTTACCAAAGCAGTATTTCTAGTCTTAGTCCAATGGAAATAAACTTTCAGCCCACCTGAATGCAGAAGTTTGCCTTTGCCACCGTCGTGCTCAATTTAATCGGAAAATTACAGTGAGGCAATAAACTGGTATTAGAAAAAAGCTGAACTTTTTATTGGATTTTGTCCTCCTTAACAACAAGATACAGAGAGGGGGCTACTTGTTCCTACGCTGTTCCTGGGCAGCTTCACCTCAGCGGGGAGAATGGACTAAGATCTACGAAGGAGAGAATGGGAGCTTGAAGCCTCGCCAGTAAGAGCATGAGAAAGGGCTCCGGCAACCCTGGTTTCTGTTTTCCTTGCTCTAAGAAAAGAAAGTGGGTTCTGGAGATTAAAACAAAGATCTTGTAATCCAAACTCCTGGGGCCTGTTCCCGACTCTGACGCTGATTTCTGAGTAAACCAACTTCAGCTCTCTCTGGCCCAGCTCCTGCCACATGAACACGGAGGCGCTGCTACTTTGCCACATGAGGGATTCTGCAAAGTCCAGGCTTCAAGGCGCGAAAGGTGCAGAGGATGCGCACCCCAGGCAGTTGTTTGGTACATCCACAAATCACGTATCCCAGTGAAGCGCCAGCTCCCAACCTATGCTCCTCGGAGCCCACCAACAGAAACGGCAAATCAGTTCCTTCAGGAGAAATGAATATTGAGTCATTCACGCAGAGGGCAGGGTTAAAGGCAGGGATGCTAGGGCTTCCCGGCAAAGGAGAGGTGTGAGCTCATCCTTCCAACACCACATCCAGCATCTGTAAGGACTGTGCTAGACCTTCGCACTCACATGGAGCTGACAGTGCATAGTTTGCAGTCCATCTCTGAATGATCCTTTTCAGCAAACAGGCTCTTAATCATATCCCTAATCAATGACAGACTACAAACTTGGCGCTCCAAACCCACAAAATTAATAAGGAAGCAACAGCAAGCAACCACACCAAGAGCATCTGGGAAGCCACCAAGCACAACAGGGCTATGCTACAGCATCCCAGGCTGATGGCTCCTTCTCCCTCTCCTCAAGACAAGGTGATGTAGTAAATGGAAGCAATAGGAAATAGAAGGGAAACAGGAGTGTGGCAGTGAAGGAGAGGGTGAAGCAGCTGCTTCAATCAGATATGGTGCTTAAGGATATATGCGAGTCCTCCTTCCCAACCCACTGCTCAGCCACGTGGGATTATCCCATATGGAACGCTCTCCAACACTTTGCCTAATCTACTCTTAAGCTAGTTCACACACATGCTCCCTCCTTTTCCAAGCAGCTGGCAAATGTACCATCTCAAAAGTGTTGCTCCTGAGAAATGGCTCTGATAGGCGATGAAAAACTGCTTTGCTTCATTACATTGGATTCTGGCTAGTCTTGGGATGATCTTAGAGCTCCCTCAAAATAAACCTGCTGGCAGCAAGCTAATCCTTCCCTGTATTGTCACACAACAGAAACACAAAGAAGCACACTTCACCGTGTGCCCATTATTAAGCAGCTGCCTCTGGAAAGGGCAGAATACGCTCCCAGCTGGAGTTCCAACACCCTCTCTCCAAACATGCCACAGAGCATCCAGCTCCAAGAAACAGCAGGCTGTATGAAATGCACCCTTTGGTCCCGTAATATGGAAGCCAGCTGTGATCCTGGACGCTTCCCTTGTGAGGTTTCCTCTTCTAAGCACTTGAATCTGTAGACAACACCAGGAGCAGCGTCCCCTTGATCAGCAAAGTCCAGCACTGGTCAGTTCATATTTCTCCCAGGACACACACCAAAAAGGTCACTGAACTGGTCTGTTGGTGCATATTCTCCATGTCCGTATTCTCTGTGTCCATTTTCCCTGTCACAAACCTGACAGCTGGGCAGCACAAGCTTGCAAAACCACTCAAGTCTTGGATGACCCGGAAAAGCAGCTGCCAAATTGACATGCCATTCTGTGCTGGGTGGCACAGGACATCGTGACCTGACCAGCTTTCTAGAGCCCTCTGCACACAGCTGTTCTCATAGCAGGCATAGTAAACCAAAGCACGGTGAAATGGCAATCAACAACAGAGCTACGGTGGTGCTCGCAAGCCTGGTGTTGTGGTCTAACACATTGGCTGCCCATGACACGCGTCTGGTAGTCCTCCCGGGCTCAGAGATGCTCGCTCCTCTTCCAGAGGAGTCTTACTGTGACAAGCACTCTTGCGTGGGAGCTGATTTACTTGCTGTGCATCACGCTCCAGTGCCTCTTCTCCTGTGCCTTCCAGGTGACAGCCTCTGGGACTAAAATGTGACTCAACAGGCAAAATACAAGGTAATCCTAAAGGCCAGCTCAGCTACCATTCCTCTTTAGCCTGGTGACAGTTCTCTTCCAGGAACATGGTCTACCCTACTTGCCTCCCACTCTTCAGGCAGCAAAAGATGCCAGAACAAGACTGTGTCTGAGCAGTGGCAGTCAGCTTATCTTTGTCCCTAAGGACTAAGGGCTTTGTCCCTAAGGGTTTCTGCATTGCTTTCGACCTCACAGTTGTTTGGGCAGCGGGGAAGGGTCCCTGCTGCTGATTTCAGGGCTGCCACCACATCTCCATGCTCTGTTCTTTCCCCATCTTCCTTCCAGTAAAACGGATGGGGCGGCGCAGGCACGGGGCAGGCTGCTTAGAGAGCAGGGACAGCATTTGGTCCTCCCTTCACCTGTCCTGGAGAAATGTCTGTCAGCAAGCTACCGGGACATCAAGTCTCTGTGTGCCAGTGCCAGGTGGAGCCTGAGGCCACAAAGGCAAATCTTGTGCACTGTCTGCCTTTAGATGTTAGAGATGTTCAGAAATGTGGGGCAGGACAAGCGGGTTTGTGGGCAGCCTGCCATCCCTCTCAGGCTGTCTGGCTTAGCAGAGGTCAGGCATCTTCATTCCAGGCCCTCCATCAGGTCTGCAATGGAACAGATGCTGCATGGCAGAAAAGCATCTTCAGCCCCTGACACTGGGTTTAATCCATCACCCAGCCAAAACAGAGAAGCCTGGAAGCAGCCTCATTTAGCACTGGCTGGAAAAATTCTTTACAAGAAGCTCCCAGACATGTTCAGTAAATACTGAAAATCAAATCATCCCATGCCTGTGGCTGTTTCTCTCCTCCATTGCTGGCTACACCAGCCCTGGTTAATGGGCTGAAACGCCTGCTTTGTCCAGGCCACTAGAGGCAGACGGCGCGACAGCTGCGGTCTCGAGCTCATCGCCGGAGCCCTTCAGAACCAAGAACTCCAGCAGAATGTCCAAGAGGCAGAAAACCAGGTGCCTGAAATGGAGAGAAGACAAAGCTTAGGCTGGTCAGGGCACGGCGGAGCTGGGAGATCAGCTCCAGACACGCAGAAGCCAAAGCTCACGCAAGGAAGAAGCATTCTGACTGCCATCAGGGGAAAAAAAAAAATAAATCTCATGCACTATAAGAAATGTTTCAAGGAATGATTCAAGGTTTTTTCCACCCCCCAAACTAGCAGGTGTGTGAAGCTGCTGAGCAGCACAGAAAAGACAAATGCAGCTCCCGGAGTGAGGTGGCACGCCTATTTCTCTGCAGTTTATCACAAAAATGGTGCTTTCCAAATGCACAGGGATGGGTATGCAGAAAAGCACTATCTACACATCTCTGCAGCTCCCTAAGCTCTTCTAAAAACAACAGACTAAACCAGGATTCAGGCTCATTTCCTCTGACAGTGCCCGGACATCCACAAAGTAAGCAGGCCCAACAACATAATTAACAAGACTAGCTCAATAATCTCCATCCAGACCTAGGTCTTAAGACGTGCACCTTCGTAATAAGCGAACCAGATGCCCTTTGATGTGAGCCTAGGAAAATTAGCCAGATCTGTTCTGTGCCCAGAAGCTGGCAGCGTGAATTTAATGGCAAAGCCCTTAGCGTAGCTCACAGGCCCCATCGCAAAGGGTAGAGAGACTACAATCCACGTACCTGTTTATCACAGGCTGGCCCAGGGACTCCAGTACCAGGTTCCAGCTCATCCGACATTTACTGGTTCCAAGGATTTCTTGGATCACATCTGTCAACATTAGAGACAAAGCTTTAGGAACTGCACATTTCCACAGTAGTACCACAGGGTCAGTCTTCTGCTGGTGGGTGCTAAACCCAAGTTTGTGATGGTGCTCTGAGCCTGAGGCATCTCCTGCCCAACGTTACCGCAACCGAAAACAGCCAGGGATGGGACTGAATGCCAGAAGAGCATTCCAGCCTGCAAGGGCATATACGGGTAGCACTTCTTCCTCCCCAAAGGACAGCAAGGGCCCCTTGCACAAGGAGTTAAAAAGTTCAGACTGCACTCACATGGATTAGGCAGCAGCTGCTTTAATGCCAAAGGTCCCTGTGTCAAACTTCAAGAGAGTGAAGTCCAGTGCAGCTGGGCTTATGATTTCAGTTCAGTGGAAAAGCCACTCTCTAGAGCAAGAAGCCAAAGGCTTTGCCTTATGACTCTTCTCAGCCATGGTCCCCACTGGCAGCAGGCGGGGGCACGGCGTGGCACCGGCTTTCCTGAGCCCTATCTCATCTGAGGTGGCTCAGCAGGAACTGCACCACCGGCACTAAGCACAGAGTATGCAGCCACTCTGCATCTGGAAATCACCAAGACATGAATCCTTCCTCTCTGCGCTATGCTGCTCCCCAAACGCTTATGCAAACTATCTAGAACCAGGAAACTGTGGTTTTTGCCTGCAGGAAACCATTCAAACCTCAAAGGTCACAAATATTTCCCAGCGCCTCGGCATGAGCAGGCTCCATCGCTGTTTGTAACCACAATTCCAGAGATGCCAATGCACTGGAGGGTTCCCCAGCCTCCCCCACTGCTCCTTTCCCAGGGGCAGCCGACACATCTCTGGGGAACACTTACTAGGCAAGATCCCCATCAGGCTCTGCAGGGCCTGCTCTGCTGCCGCTTTCTTCTGTTCCTCTGTCCTGGCTGGTTTGGGCGCTGCTGGTAAAACTCCTCCAGGCCAGATGGATTCCTGCAGCAACTGGAGGTACTGGACCCAACGCTGGGTGCAGGTCAGGTTAACCATTTGGACTTCCAGCCACCTGTGGGCACAGGGGGAGAGAGAGAAAGGTCAGGAAAAGTCAGGCTTGGTACCAGCTCCTGAGCTTTCCGCCGATATGAAGCCCTGGAGGGAAAAATCAGCTTGTTGGTAAGTTAACATGCAGTTTCCAAGTCCATACATTAAACACTTTCACAGGTATTAATTAGCTGAGTTTCCCCCTGCACCACAAGTATGTAAGTGTTCCCCATCTTAGAGATAGAAACACTAATGCAAAGTCACAGAGGAAAGGCAAAAGCCATGAAAAGCTCCATCGCCCTGCTGCCCGCAGGAAACCAAATGAGTAACCGGTTCCTAAAGGGAGCACGGCTAAGGGGTATGAGTGGCCTTGACCTCCAAAGTTATGTCCATGCACAAGCAGTGAGAGCGCCGATATAGAGCTGAAAGAATCACCAAAGTTGGTGTTTTAACTCTAAACCAACCCCTGTGACTGACTGAAAGGACACGAGCACGGTCTGGCAACCTTATCAGTCCTTCTGCTACCTAAAGAGTCAAGGGTGTCTCGCCTGGAGACCAAAACGCACACTCCCAGGGTGGCAAGGCACAAATATCCTGCTGCTTTGTGCTCCTCTCCCCCCCCGCTTCCCCGCTGTCCAGCCCTGCTCCATCCACCGGTGGCAAGCAATGAAATCCTCGCCACTCCCATCCAAAACCCCACGCTGCACATCTATTAAAAGCAAAAGTTAGGTACCTGCCAACAACACTGCTGGTCGGCCCTCCTGCTGGGCCAAGACTGTGCCCTTTATACGGTAACAACCTGCAAATCCCGAGGCCGCGGGAATGCTGCTCCACATAAGGGCTCCGAGGCGTTAGCAGCCTGCGCAGGGGAGATGTGTCCACACCACCCAAGCGCTGGCCAGGGAAAGCTCTTTAATCAATCATGCAGACCCTCTTTCCCAGACGTGAAATCACTTCCCTGTGTAATAGGAAAAGCCACAGCCGTCAGTCAAAACGCGCCAGCGCCTAAAAATCTTTCCCCCTAGAATAAGAGGAGGCCAGCAGATGAATCCCCGACGCTACCGAGGCCAACAGGAGGGTCCCCACCAATTTAGCAAGACCGGGGCTCGGCGGCACAGCACCGACGGCGATGGCCCACTGCCGCCCTCCTCATCAGCAGGAGGCTCTGGAGCAAAGAGGGGAGCATCGGCGCGGGGTTGGGGTAGGGAGAAGGCTTGCGATTTTGCCAGTACTTCAAGAGTCCCAGAGGAGAGGAGTCCGCAAGCAGGGCCAGGAGACCCGTTCCTCTTGGCAGCTGGTGTTCGTGCTTGCAATTCCGTCACCACTACGCCCCAGCAGCTCATAGTACATCCAAGAGCATGGGCCCTGCCAAGGCAAACTTTATTTAACCTGCGCTCTGCCAGACTGTCTGCATTCTTCTCAGGCGAGGCATTCGGGCCAAGGGCGTCTTTCCCCACACAACGGGGAGAATGCGAGCGGAGAGTCTGGAACGGCAACACCTAAAGGTAACCAGGAGCAAAGGAACGGCAGGTAGCCATCATCGGGGCCAGGATGCAACGGGATGCTCCCTTCCTCAGCACGAAGCGAGGTGCCTAGCTGCAGGTCTTGAAGGATGCACACCCAGGAAATGCCAGCTGCAAAAGCACAGACCAGTAAAAAAACCCTGAAAAAAAGCCTTGGTGCAGCTGTAAGGCCTGTTATGTCCCAGGGCAAGGTCTTAGTGGAGTGCGGGCAATCCTCCTGGTCATCCCAGTAAGAGCACTGGAAATGGGGGGACACGGTCTTTACACCCAGCCTTGCCAGGGAACCTGAGTACTGATGCTGCTACAAAATAGGGCCACAGATCCAAAGCATAGCATCTGCCTTAGAGGACAAAATGTCACAGCACAGCCTGGCCTGGGAAAGGGCCTTGTTTGAAATACAATTGCTTAAAAGGGTTTTTATCTCCAGGCATCAGTAGAGTTTAACACCCCGGATCAAGTTAAACCCTCCAGCCATCCTCAACCAAATTAAAGTGTTAAAGTGTGGCTCCTCTAGGGGCAAGAGCTTTCATTAACATGGTTTTTCATTAACATGTTTTTCTTACACAACCTGCTTTCCTAATTGAGAAAACATTTGACAAGCAACAGAAGTTCAGAGACTTGGCGACAGCACTGCAAACGGTACAAGTGTGCACCTAAGGAGATCTGATTGAACGTTGACTTAAAATTCATCTCAGCGATAGTCACTTTACCATCATTTATAAGGTTCCAGAAAGCAAAGAACAAGGTTTCTTTTTCTGAGGAATGTGCCTAAAATAGCAACAAATCAAGCAAATAGTGGGCAGAGTGAAAGCTGATCTTCGAGAAGACAGCACCGTGTTTCCAGACAGCTCAAGAGCGGACCTAGAACTGACAAATGCTGGAAGGCTCCGTACCAACGACCCACCATTTCCAGCTCATTTATTTCCGTAAAGTCACCAGAACTAGGCAACAAAGCCTAGAAGTACCACCTATAAATCTGATCACACCTGCACGCACTGCGATCATGCAAGCGCTTACAGGTTTTAATTCCCACAGTTGCAAAACACCTTTGATGGATTTTTTTTTTTACTTAGTTTGGCAAATCACCGCTTTCCACTTTGGGAAGCAAAGGATAGGATCTGAGAACGGCTTCATGGGTTTTGTCCCACCTGTGCTGATGCCTGCTACAGCTCCATGCAAGCTCCTGAGAAGAGGCCAACTTGCTCCATCGCATGGTGCTCAGACAGCGAGATTCTCACTGCTGGGAAAGGGGGAAGCGACACCAAAAGCCACAGAGAATATTAAAAAAAAAAAACAAAACAGAAAAGAAAAGAAGAAACTAGACAGGAAAGGGGACAAGAAAGAAGAAAGTGAAACCAAAGCTGGGTGCAAATGGAAGGAAGACTGAAGTCACTGTGCTCCAGGTTCCCTTTTGCCAGTCTACCAGTGTGGGGTCCCATCGCAAAAGCACTGGGAAGAGAGGAACTGTCAAGACTGGCCCATCTGGCTCAGCATCCTGCATGGGAGAGCAGCCAATGCTCTCAGATACTCCGAAAGAAAACATCACAGAGTAACCTGCCTTTCCCCCCCTACTCTCAACCTGCACCTGTTAAAGTCACCACCAACACCCACTTCGGGGAATGCGCATTGCATTTGCACAGCACGTACAGGGGCATGTCCGAGCAACATTTATCCAACAGGGAGGAGCACAGTAACTCCTCAGCTCTCACAGCTCACTGAGGCTCACACCAAGCTTCACTGAAAAATCTTACTGGAGTAAAAGTCCATATTTCTGTGGCAAATTGACCTTTCCACCAGGCAGACTCACTGCACCAGGATAGGGATTAACAGCTCACACTTCTCACATGGGAACTCCAAATATGTGCTGGTCCAAAGCTGACCTTTGCCAGCAGATCACAGATGATTTTTTTTTTTTTTTACTATTAAAGGACTAAGCATTTGAGATCCATGTGCCACAGGAAAGCACGTACACGCCTTCTCCCAGGTAGAAATAAATCCAGTAAGAAACACAAATAGACCTATCTTTCTTTTTTTGGATGGATGATGAGTTACTATTTCCATTCTGCTATTTCATGAAGAAAGAGCCTTAATAAGAAAGAAAGAAAAACAAACCCATCACTGAACCATCTCCTTACACTTCAGCTGAGACCAGAAATAGATAGAAAGTGACCTCCTGGGCTCAGACGTTCAAATGCTTTGATAACACCCAAGGCAAAGAGACAGACTGCAAAGGCTACAAAGTTTTGGATGTTAGTCTGGAGGTGCATAACTTGCCCATGCTGTAAGGGTCCTCTGTTTGAAATAGCTGCTGATGGAGGAATGAAATGGCTGCTAAAAAAGAGCTGATTTCATGCCATGGCTTAAGCTGGAACTCCAAGGTCAGCTGAAGGGGCCCATTAAGACAGGAACGGCAGAAATGCCTCGGGAATGAGAAACAAGGCCTGGGGGGTACATACCTTGGCCCTCCTCTGGCACCTAGAAGCAACGAGGGCTGCTAAGACGGAGCAGCCTATGGTAAAGACAGACTAAGAGTCGGGAACAGGCAAAACACAGTGTATGGACTTGGTTTTACCTGGCTCCTGCGAGCTGGATGCGCTCGCTGAAGTGGACTACCCAGAGGGTTCATCTGCAGGACAGAGAGAGCTCAAGTCAGCAGGTAAAGGTCGGACAGGTTGGATTTGCTTAGTCTGGAAAAACAAAAGAGGGAGCAGGAATGGACAAAAAGATACGGTACTCTCCAAATTTACAAAGAGCTGCTGGAAGCTGGTAAACCTCAGCTCTTCTCATCCAGCAAGGTTAGGATAAGAACTGCTAAGGTCACTTGAGCCAAGGAACGGTTGAGTTAAACACGCTGATTGTAATTAAAATCTGAAGGCACAGCAATTGTGATTCCCCCAAAACTGGGGATTTTAAGGCTTTAGACACACACAAATTGGAGGCCACATTAGGAAGACTACAAGAGACAAGAAAGCCACTATTAGTCTCTTTAGCTGTGTAAATACAAATAGCTCTATAAATACACACGAGCTGTGCATAACAGTAGCAGGTCCAGCTCAACATCATCTACTTTCCAGCCCAGAACAAGGCCTCCATTTCCCTGAGGTCAGTTAACACGGCGTGGCTAACCAGAAGCTCAAAAAAGGCCCGTGAGACCAAGGTAGTGAAAAGGATGTAAGAAAAAGGCAACATCTGGAAACGCACAAGGCATTCAAGCATCTGACTCCTATGAAATCGAGAAAGGCTGGTACTTAAATCATGAGACCATCCCTCCCTTCACAGTACTTGTCCCCCAAATTCCTCCCCAAATTGTGCCTCAAACCACAAGAATATCTTAAACTCAAGGGCTCAGAAAGAGCAACATTTCAATGGTTTGACCGTAAAACATTTCTGAGCAAAGTCTGTAAAACTGAAGAAACAGCTGCAGCGGGCACAGTTAGAAGAATGGAAAAAAAAAAACCCCACAAACGGAGAGTTTTCGCCCCCGGGCTCGGCTTTTAGCACCTGCTACTTGAGCCCACGTCCACCTTCTCCACACAGCCGCCAGCAGGAACACGTGCAGCCGACTGCTGGCACGCTCGACTCAAACACCTTCAAAGCAAACCCACACTTGTCCAGGCCATCGGTAAGCCCTTCGCAGAGGAAGGAAACAGAAAAAGAAAAGAAAAAGTCGTCCTCCATAAATCAAAGAATACGAAGCATCCCGAGTCCTTTTAAACTTCTGGCCAAAGATACACACGCAAAAAGTAAACTATCCTTCTCGCCTTACTGGAAGTGTTCCTCTCCTGCTGCCCTATAAAAAGTTTACAGTTGTATATGCTATGAACAATACGTCCCGTACCCCTGCCCGAGCACATGGCAAATGAAGTGTTTGACCAGCGAGGCAGCGGCCCCGTGGCCGAGTGCCTTCCCCTCGAACAGAGTGTCTCGCCAGCCTCGCACCTCCCAAACGCCGAGGGCAGCTGCACCGAAAGAAGGAAAAAAAAAAAAAAAAAAAAAGCAAAACCCCAAGTTGCAAAGAGTTTAAACCAGGAGCATTCGCATCCGATGTGTTTTGATCAGACTTACCCAGGCCCAAACCTTGCCAGTGTAGGGCTGTGGGATTTTTTTGACCTGCTTGACACAGGCAGCGACATGTGGAGCTGGCAGAAGCCCTGTGCGAAGTACACAGGAGTTTTCACTGTGGGGCAGAGAGGAGGAGGAACAGATCATCTCCTACTACCTGTAGGCACGAAACCACACCTCGGTGTTGGGATTTGGGGCACCGCTCTGTGCTGCTCCCTCCAAAACACACCTGCTGCAAAAAGAAATCATGTAAACACAAAGGGTTCCGACTCCCACATCTTCTCCCCTCTGCGAATTAACCGAGCTGCTCTGCTTTTTGCTTTTCTCAAGCTGGATCTCCCTGCAACGTCGTGGGGCTCAGAAAAGGGGGGAGAAAGCTACGCGATTTAAAAAAAAAAAAACAAAAAACCACCGTCCCCAAACCCCCTTGATTTTTAACAAAGCATCCCGGCTTTTGATAACATCTTCATCGAGTATTTATTGAGCCAATTAAGCTCTCAGCGGTGCCCCAGGGAGAGGCCAGGCTGTCTCAGCCAGGTCCTGCTCAGAGCAGATTGCTTCATTAGCCCACTTCAGAATCAAAATACATAAAAACACCATTAACCCTTCCCAAGCCAGGGAAAACTAAAACCAACACGGAGACATTTTCTCTCCATCCTTGCCTTCTTTGTCTCTACTTGAAATAGGAAGTTCTTGGGTTTTTTGGTTTGTTTGCCTTTTTTTTTTTTTCCAAATCTGGGAAAAAAAAGCTGGCATGTATCTGATTGCTGAAACGGAGTCAAAAGAGAGAGATGCAGTTAAAATAATGTTGCAATTGTTATCAAGGCACAGAGTGCTTGCTTCATTCTAGCGGCTGTTTTTGGAAGAAAGCTGCTTCTAGAAGAGGGGGAAGAAAAAAATTGTTTGGGACAGGGATTCAAAGCCGGGTCCAAAATTTCCAGGTGCTTGGAGACAACTGAATCGAGGCCTGTTTCCAAGTTGATTTTTATTTACTTTACATACGCACATGAAGACACACACAGTCCTGAAGATCGCTTTTGCTGGCATACCACAGGCCCGCGATTTCCCCTGCGCCTTGCAGCTACAATGCAAATAGCCAAATCCAGAGACGAGGAGGAAGATGCTGTAAGGTTGGTCCCCCGTATACAACCTCTGGTGCTGGTTTTTAGGCTGGGTTACACACTTGCACCACCGCAGGAGACACAGGACCTTTGCTGCCACGTACCTGAGCCTGCCAGCGCAGCCCCTTGATGCGCAGTTGCAAAGGTCCTGTAACTAAACGTGCCCCAAATCGACTCGCCCAGGTAAGAAGCCAGAACGGTGAATGGATTTAGTTGCTCTAGCTGCACTGACACTGCGGTATTGGCAGCTCGTTTCTGCCAGCAAAACTCAGCGGTGCTGCCCAAGCCCAGAGTGGTAAGGTACCTGCCAGCTACGAAACCAAAGGAAAAAGTAGGAGCAGCCACACTGGGAACAGCTTTAGCATGAACCTTCCCAGCTTCTCCTGGCACCCGAAGAGCATGAGCCAACCCTCGGCTTTAATGTCTTTTCCAGAGATAATGCAGGGGGGCAACAGGGAGCCTCCGCAGACAACGCTTGCCCACGTCCCACCCCAGGATAACCCCTACGCTGGGTGACACACGCACAGCCCAGCTTTGTGCTGACCCCCGGCACCGCGGTGAGGTCTGGCTCACCATCTCGGCTGGCGGACACGGCCCCTGCGAGGCTCCAGATGGCCAGGGCTGGGCAGAATTGCTTACCCATGGGCAGCGCGTTCCCAGCACGCCCGGGGCCGCAGGTGCTTGGCTGCCCAAGCGGGCAGGTTTACTCAGGGACATTGAAGAGGGTCAGGCAACACTACATGCCGGTGGCACTTTCAAGTCAAGGAGGATCAAGGAGGCTGCCAAGGGTCTTTGTTTCTGCCAGTTCTGTTGGCACGCAGATCAAGGAAGAAAGAAGAGAAAAATCAGGGAAGAAAAAACACCCAGCAAGCAGCTCCCTGAAGCTATGAGCTCCTTGACTCACGCCAGCAGTTGCACAAGTGCCCACAACACCTGGCCTGACACGGACAGGCTCCGGCACAGAGCCACAAAGCCAAGAGGACAGCAAGAAGGCAAGGGCAGCCTGGGGTTGCACGCAGGGGTAACCCCCAGCTGCAGCCCACCCAAACCCATCTTGTGCGATGGTCAGGCACTGTACCACATCCCTGCCGGAGGGAGGGATGGGAGACATGCCACGAGAGCGAGCTGCAGCACCCTTTGGGCCGGCACAGACGTCTGGGACCCCAGGCTTGGCTGCAAGGACCCTTTGCTGCCCCATTAAATTGACAACCAGGATCTTTGTCAATCACAGGCCATGGATATTGGTCTGAAGTTCTCACTGGTGGGGCTGGACACTATGTAAGCCCCTGGCAGGAGGGCTAATGAAACCAGCCACACTGCTGAATTGCTACCCCTCAGCACAGAGAATGAGGCAGGGATGGCGGGTACACAAAACCTGATGGCTCAGAGAGCCAGGAAAGGACAGAGTGGAGGTCACGGCAATGTGACAGTCACCCCGGAGACCAGAGGCCCCATTGCTGATGGTGGTTTTGACCTCAGCAGGGAGGAACCTCCATAGCAGCCAGCTCTGAAACAGCTTCAGGGGTGAGGGAGACACATCCTGCTCCCCCCAGCCTTGCATGTTCCACCAAAGGAGCACTGAATGTGCAGGAAAATGCTGAAAAGTACAAATTCTGGAATAACCCACAGCCCTGCAGGCTCTAGCTGTCTGTACAGGCTGCAGCATCGCTACTGCTGATAGGCTGAAGAACATCATGCCTCTGTGGCCTTACCCAGCTCTTGACCCCCAGCGACACTTGGAAAGATCTAACACCTCAAATCAAAGACAACCCCTTGCTCCTACAGCCTTCCTAGGACCACTCAGCCCCATTTTAGTGTACATATTCAAATCCTGTCCTGTGCACGGCCCGAGTGACCCTTCTCTCCTCTGCTCCCACCCCAGGGCTTAGTGTCCCTCACCGCAGCACCCAAGAGCCAGGCTCTCTGCAAGACCACAGCCCAAGACTGAACTCAGGGTTGGATCTGAGCTCAGATGGACTCTCTTTTCCCATGCTAGTTCAGCAGTAGCTGAAACCTTGGAAGAACCAGCTCAAGAGAGAAAACCCTACAAGGAAAATAAGCCAAAGCTAGTCGGACCCCTGGGTCTCCTCACAAAGGGAGCCAGAGATAGAAGAACTTACAAGAAACTGCTCTCATAAAAGCCTGATAGTCATCTATAATCAGCCTCAAAGCACCTCTGGCTCTCCATCCTTTTCGGGAGAAACATCATTTCCCTAAAGCCACCTGCTTTGCTGAGGAATCACGGAACACAGCCTAGAGGAGCACTAGAGTGACCCAAAGCGAACAGCAAGCCAAGCCCTGCTGAGCTCCCGGATAAGGCAGGGATGCTTTGCATTTATTTTAACTCGTGCTCAGTGGAACATGACACCATCAAAGCTGCCTGCGTAGGTCCACACGCTCCCTTATATACACACAGGCGCTTCCGAGCCCCGGCACGAACTCTGCACCCCAGCCCCGCTCAGGTTACAGGGCGCAGACAGCCGGGGTGTGCCGAGACCCCTTCCCTCCGCTCTGTGGTTGGCACTGCCGCAGCTTTCTCTTGTGAGGCACAGGAAAGAGTTAAGAAAAAAATACAGACCTGGATCTGCATCTAAAACCCTCCCAGGTCTGTCCCTGGGATCCTGGCACTCCGCTGCGGCTGCCCTCCAGAAGGGGAAGCAGATGTGGTCCTGGGAGAACCTCAGCAGCAGCTGAAGGGCACGGCGAGCTGGTACCCAGCTCCAGGGCTGCCCCGAGCTCATCGTGGCACCCAGTGGCCATCGTGCCATCACGGACAAACCGATGGCAGGGCGTGGGATCACAGCCACAGCACTATTTGCATGCTTGCCATGTATTTTTACCACCACTTTGACTCACAGGGCTCTAAAAAGCACCCAGATTCTCCAAATGCCTTTTAGCTCTTCCACCAAACCCCCTGGGAGCCCAGAATAGCCTCATCTGCTCCCCTTTGCAAACAGGTCCCTGCTGCAGCCTCCCCAGGGAAGAGTGGAGATCTGCGTTTCCAGCCCGTGGGAGGGAAGCGAGATCCGGGCAGAGGAGGGGTGCAGAGCTGGAGCGGGGCAGCGAGGTTTGTTTACAGGCAGGGACCCAGTGTGCCGAGAGGCTGCTGGAAGCAACGCTCGGCCCCGGGGTCGTCCCCGCTCCCAGCGAGCCTCCCGGCCCCTCCGCCTCTCCTTTCGGCTCCAAAAAAGGATCACTCCCTCTTACATAATGGGACGAGGGCCGCACGGATGCAGTCCTGCACACACGGCCTCCCCTTTTACTTAACAATACCTTTTTCGGTCATACAGCCTTCCTCTCCCTGGTTGCCATTAAACTGACAGTCAGGGGAGACAGATAGTGCCTGGCTCCTGCTATTTCAGCTACAAAGAGAGGAAAGAGGAGTGTGGTGGGATGCTCCATGCAGAGAAGGGCAAACAGAGCAGGGTAAGGAGGTCCCATAATGAGCAACAGTGCGGTCACAGCAATCACTCGATGTCACCCCAGGGGATGCTGTGGGCACCAAGGGAGAAGGTCACGAAGTAGAGGGGGATTGGCTCTCTGGAGAGGCTGGACCTTGTTCTCGGTGTTTTTCTGTTTGATCCTTCTGCTCTGGCACGAGGCAAACTCAGTGCAGTGCGGTAGCAACGCCCATAAAGGCAGTTGCAAGAAGGCTGCAGGAGCAGCACACTCCTCACCAAATACAGGCTGGCAGAGGAGTACGTATCCACAACAACCCTTCCTAATACCCAAAACACCACTAGGACATCTCCTTTCCACCGCCTAACCCAGCCATGAACAGGAACAGAGAAAGACCTCGTGTCATGGAGGGATGATTCCTACTCATACTTTGTGACCAGCAACAGTTAGAGACAGGATGGGTGCCCACCTGCTGCCCCATGTTTGTCCACCTGTTGTCAGAGGCAGGAGCAATGATCCCTTGAATGGCACCGGCTCACAGAACAGCTTCTGGTATTTTCTCCACCTGTAAATGGTACCTAGAGGCAGTGCCAGCCAGAATGGCAGTGCCAGGGCTGTGCCAGGTCTGGCTGAGCAGCGATCGAGTTGCAAATACTTAAATGGAAGACAAGTCCCTGGATAGGTAGCTGGCAGCAGGTCTGAGCTAGAGACTTCTTGATCTGCTCAGGACAACACTGGCCATCTGGGCCAGCTTTGAGTACAAGTCTCAGCCACCCTTTTGCATGGCTTCGGGATAGGGTGCAACGGTAAGCCAGCACAAAGCGCCCCCATTCCCAATTCTCTTCCACTATGGAGGCAACTACACCTTGAATGTCCACCTCAGGCATTGTCTGAACTCTGCTCTCAGGCCAGATCACAGATTTCAGGACAGGCAGATACTGACTGCTCTCAGGGTGGTTCCTGCACCCACTGCAGTATCCTGCTGAGCCCCAGCCCTCCACATGGGCTACCAGCATCACTAAAGACCTGCCACCCTTGATTCAAGGTAGAAGAACCTCCACCCTAACACTCCTCCCTTTCAGGAGACCAAAGCGCTGTCCCAGGCTTGACCTTCTGGGTTGGAGTGGGGACTACAGCAGCAGAAACGGGCGGAAAATGTTTCCTGCAGCAATCCATGAGCAACACCGTCCTCCTGGCAACAGTTCACACTGCAACTCCTTCCCTTGTCCCCTTCACATCAGACCCGCAGACCCCTGACTGTCCCAGAACAAGAGTGAGCCAGTGTGGCTTTCAGTACGGACACATACAGAACGAGGGACACAGGGTTAGCTCGAAGGTTGTATTTGCACCCTGTTCTGATCACGACACCAAGAAGTCACAGGAATTCCCAACAGCACCGCCAGCCAAAGGTTTGCCCTCAGCACACCTTGGTTCACCCAGGCCCATTGAAGCGGAGCAGCTACAAACACGTTCACCCTCACGCTGCTCCACTAGCACTACTTGTGGAGCTCCTCCACCTTCCAGAGCAAGGCACGTGCTGTGTGTATGACAGCTTCTCTAGTGGAAAATACCAATGCCACGTGTCGGTGCTGCAGGCTCCCCGGGTGACCGGGACACTGCTTATTAGGAGGTGATGACGTGCCTATACAAGCTCTCATACCTCTGTGCTTACACACAAGGACTGAGTTCCAGCTCATTCCCCAAGAGTCCAGAAGCCATTTTGGAGAAATGGGAGCAACATTCACCTCCTCCCACCCCAGGAAACAGACTCCAGAGCGATGGCCAGCAGCCCCTGACCTCAAAGCGCTTCAGCAACCTCTGCTGAGGGTAGCTTAAATTACCAGTTTGCTTATAATGTGCTGCCCTGCACATTCTGACACTGGCTTTGAATGCCTGCAGGAGAAGAAAGGGCGCAGGAGTGGGAAAAGCAGTGCTCTGAGGCTCCCCCTAGCCAAAGCCATAGAATTATAAAATGGTTTGGGTTGGAAGGTACCTTAAAGATCATCTCGTTCCAACCCTGCTGCAGGGACACCTCCCACTAGACCAGGTTGCTCAAAGCCCCTCCAATGTGGCCTTGAACACTTCGAGGGACGAGGCAAGTCCTTCCAGGAAGGCTTGCCTTTTACTCCAAAGGACCATATCCTCAGCTAGTGATAACACAAGAAAACAGAAATGCTCTCTGTTTGTGTGTCTTGGTCTGGTGCCTTACCACACAGAGGCACTGGCCTCAGAAAAGCTTGGCGAGTACATACCAGCTGGAAAGGAAGTCTTTCCTTAAGACATCTGCAGGTCACCGCTCAAGGCACACGCAGGCCCACTGCAAATCAGAGAGGGGTGCAACAGTGAGAGCAAAGGCCCTGGGAAGTCGCCCTTCGAGCTGTTACTTGACAAGTCGCTGTTCCCTGTGCCTGTTTATTCTCCTTTTGCAGAAAGAAAAAGCTGAGCCCCTGGGCAGCGAGAGACCAGGAGGCCAGCAGAGGCCAGTCTCTCCCTGGAGAGCCAAGGAGCTGGGCACTCCCGTCTGTTCATCAGGCAGGACGCCTCCCATTCCCAGGGCTGGATCCTTCCTTTCCCCTGTTGTGAAAGGGCAGAACGCTGCCAGCTAGGGTTACATTGCTGCTCACAGGAAAACAACTGCTAGTGCAAATCTCCAAGATGTTTACATACATGCGACAACTTCTTTACACGACCTTGTTGTCTGATGCAACAGAAAGCATTTATCTGCATCCAGGTAAGAGCTCCATTTTAGGCTGTAACTCCAAAGGCAATGCCACCTCCCAGAGCTGTGAGGTCGGTCGCTGAGATCTTACCGTTGAATGAGGGTCCCAAAGAGCAGGTGGAAGACCTTCTGGATGTTCTCTGTGCACAGCCAGCTCCAGTGATCCATCAGCAGCAGACGAAGCACGTCCAGGGCCAGGTCAGCCAAAGCTGTCTCAGAGTCTGGCAGGAGGAAGAGAGAGATCAGATGAAGAAGCCACCTCGGGGCCTAAGCAAACCTGGTGGAAAGCATCACGCGAAACTCACTCAAACAGCCTGCCTGAGGCTCTTCTCCCCAGCCGAGCACCTTGTGCCACATGCAGATGATCTGCTGCGGCAGAGCCAGCCTGGGGAGCCTGCCCTCCCATGCTCCTGCCCCGATCACTCTTTCATTTCCACTTTCATCCAAGCAGCCCCAACATCCCTACCAAGGGGCGCACCAGACCAGAACGTGGCTGTTCCAAGTGCTCGGTTCCTTCTCAGTTAAACCAAGTGATTATCAAACCCCGGTCCCCCGGTCCACACATGGGGATGGCAGTGTACCCAAAACAAGTAAGAAAGGCGGCAGTGAATGTAGCCAGGAGAAAGGTACATTGCTGTGGACTATTTTCCTAGACATCACCAACACTTTCCCCTCTTCCAAGGTGCAGTTTTCCAGATGCGAGGCTCTGGTCGGTGTCTGCAGGCTGCCACCGTGTGGCAGGTCCAAGTCTCAGCAGGAAGACGGATGAACCACATCTGGATAAGCCAGACACATGAGTTAAAACAAAAATCCCCAACACACCTCCACATATCCCTGGTGACACAGACCCGGGACAGAAAAACCTCTTTCTGATCCTCAGGAGGCTGTCAAAGCCTACAGCATAAACAGGTTCTACTTGCTAGAGAATTCCTTTTATTCTGCTTGCCTCCAAACACCATCGTAGGTGTTACATGGAACAAGCTTATTAATATACCACAAACCTGCCTGAGATAACCACTCCTAGGGTAGCGCAACAACCTGAGGCTACTGCGTTGGCTCTGGTGGCAGAGAGCGCCCCTGTACAGCAGCTTCCCCTACTCTGACTGTCCCCAGTGCCTCGTCTTTCAACCACTCTCTGCCTACAGAGAGCCAACGCAAGTGTTCCCACACAGTTTACCGCTGGAGATAAAGAGGAGAGGGATCCTGGACCTCAGCATGTCTTCTTCCCTCCTCTTCATCTCCCTGCTGCATACAAGCTGGATTAATTAACTCCAGGCCATTTCACTTGGAAAAGACAGGGCATGACTGCATTTGGCGCCTCTTGCTCTGGGCCACGCACAAGTTACTCCTCACTCGCTTTGCCCTTCGAGACTGGACTTGCCTTTGCAAAAAGCTGGAGCAGGCTGTTTAGCTTCACCACAACCCCATACAACAAGCATCATCGGCAAGCTCTCCTAGTTCCTTAGCATCCAAGTCCCCTTCCTCAGAGAGCTGCGGGCCAACCTCTTCCAAGAAGTCACCCAGTGAGCAGACACGGACACTGGTTGCCTTTAGAGCCGGCCACTCCCCAGACATTCTTTCCCCTTACCCTGCCAGACCAGCCTGCCCTGTCTCAGCTCTGAAGCATCACAGACCGGCAGGCATTTGACATCATTTACGTCAAGTTTCTTTAGGGGTTCAGCTAACTTGGCCTGCCTGTATCTCTTGTGCTCTATGCAGAGCACTGGCCTGCAATTCCAGTCCTGCTCCCCAGCAGCCCCAGAACAACTGCGGGCGCGTGTTCAAAGATTACAGGCGAAGCTGGTAGCACGGGCTCGGTTTCAGAATACCAGATCCATCCTGTCACAAGCACATGCTTTCAGTCAGAGCTTGCCAAACTTGAACCACTGGAGTGAAATCTTTGGAAAGTTCCAGCTGATACTGCTCAACTATTCCAAGAAAAAGATTAGAGAACATATTTTTGCTCACATTCGGGATAATCATGTAACCGCTCTGAGAGGCCGTACTACCCCTGCGCTTCAGAGGAGGGATCTATAGTCAGAAAGGGAACATCATTCCTTGAACGGGCATCACATATTTGCTATTCCTACCAAATCTATCCAAATTTAACTGAATCTCAGAAGATCCTTTTATAGTGCATGGACATACAAAGGCTAACTTGAGACTACCACGGAACTGTAATGTGGCCATTTTTCAGTTTAAGAGCTTGATCTTATAACATTGGCAGTTTAGGCAGCGTGCCCTTGAGAAACTTATTTCTGCAGTAACTACTGAGTACACCAAGGTGAAGATCTACAGTGACACAAGTGAGCTAAGACCTAATTTGCTTCCAACAGCAATACAGACCAGAGCAATCACCTAACAGAACCGGAAAAACTCAGTCTGCCTTCCCTTTAATCAACAGGCAGGAGATCAGGTCCTCATGCTAGAAGACCTTGCAAGCTGAGCCTGCAGATGTTGGAGCTGTTACAGTACCAAGGGAGATATGGTGAAGCACTAACAGAGTGGCTGAGCTCACCAGAGTCTGTGTCCAGATGTGCCCCCTGCCCCGACGTGCCCAGTCTCTCCATATCCTCCTGCACGGAGCTTTCCTTAGCTTCTCTGCCTCCCTCGCCTTCGGGAGCTTTGCTGGGGACTGCCTCCAACAGCTTCTCCTGCTTCTGGATGAAGGAATCCATAGCAGCCAGCGACACGGTGCCAGAGACCTACAAAAGCACCAGTGTATTCGTACCACAGCGGAGAGCTGCACACAGCCCAAGTTGAACGGATATATGAGATGTCCACTTCCCAGACAGCCTCCCACCACCCAGTTTGCACCCTGCTGTACCCCACAGCACAAGCAGGGCTGCTTATCGCCTTTCTGCAAAGACCTGGCATGCAGGAACAAGGCTGCAGCAGCCACAATCCCTGTGCACCTGGACTATTCTAAGCCAGCACCCAAACAAGGCAGTGATTAGGATCATGAAAGGACTTCAAGAGGGATCTGAACTTACAGCAGTGCCCTCCCTGACAGAGTACACAATCCTGTCGTGCGCTTCGCTCACACTCAGCACTGGAGCAATTTTACTGGACGAGAACCTCAGCCTGGACCTGAAGAGAACAGATATGGCACAGTCAGGGTTTTCTCTGCAAGCTGCAAGTGATGAGTTTCCCAGTCTCAGCCATGAACCTGGACCAGCCTCAACCAAGAATCAGGACCAGATACCTTTGTCCAGCATCAAGTCCAAGCTAAGAAGTCTTATTACACCTGAAGTGGTTCAAAAAAGCATCTTCCTCTAGGAAAACTGAAAGGTGGCAGTAAAACCATGCAACAAAATCATTAAAGCGCTTGTCCTCAACTATACATGGGCCTAGCCAAGGCTTTCCAGCACCCACCACGTATACACATCTTCTTTGGCAGGTATGTCACAAACAAGCTTACATGCAGATGCAGGGATTTCTGTTCAGTGGGGCGGGAGCAGCATATACAGGAAAGTGTTGAGAAGAGCCTCTGAGACGAAACATACTCAGCAGGATTGTGAAATGCAATCATAAACACGCACACGCAGAAAGGAGGGTATGAAAGGGCGTTTGGGATTGTGGGACAGATTGTAAAATAGCCTGTTTATCATTAAGGAATGTCCTTTTCAGCCAAGATGCTTCAAAACTTGTACTTTTTTGGTTTGCCTTTTTGTCCAAAGCAGCTTTTTCTAGCAAAACATCACTTTTCCACCAAAAAAAAAAAAAAAAAAAAGCCATACTCGTGCAGAAGCTTTTATTCTGTAAGGGAAGACTCACTGATGACCACAATGGGCCCCATCACTGCCAGCAACACCAAATAAACACTAAGTGAGCAACATAGGTGCAAGGATCTTAAATACTACTCCTAAATAAATATGCAAACATTCGCTGGGCAAGGCGACATATCACTGTGTTAAAGACCTGGGAGATAGAGTAAACCTTCAGGTAGACAAATCATAGCTGTATTTCGCAGTGACTCACCACACATATACGCCATGCACATGTTTAAGGCTAAAAAGCAATCCTCCAGGAGGATGGGGTCAGCTTAAGTATAAAGTCCATGTTCTGCATAAAGCACAGGGGAAGGAGAAGGAGCCCTTACTTGTTGGCCTTCTTCCCGTCTGTCTGAGATTTTCCATCCACTTCAGACTCACTAAGATCCTCCGTGGGGCTCTGGGGCTCCGACCTGGGGAATGCTGTCTTCAAGGTGTCCACAATGGCATTGACAACAATCTGCAAAAGCCAGCAGTGCCATCAATTGACTATAGTCCTACTCCTTGCATAGGAATTAAGAGTTTTCAGACTTGTGCTCTATTTTCTATTAAAAATCGCAGGTTCTTTGAGATGCGCTCTGACCCTTCCTAGCTTTATGGCTTTCTGGGCAAACTAAGCTCATCTACACAGAAAGCATTTAAGTTCTTTTGGCTACTACTGCAGCAGCCATACACATAGACATTGAAGGCCATAAGGCACATCTAGATGCAGCCCTAAGTGGTTCAGATAACCAGTTTCCCACTTGTCTACCTTGTCTATCCTGGAGACAACAAAGGGCTTCTTGACGAACGCGATCCTGGCATCGGTGTTCAGGGCGAGGAACTCCTGCACCTCCTCACTGTTTGCAATCTCAGGGACTGCGCACAATTGCTGCAAGGCAAGGTGTGGCGTTAGGCCTTCTTTGAGTCAACTTCCCAGCTCGATCATGTAAAGTGCAGGTGGAAACAAACCAATATGTTCCATTGTCTGTCAGTATAGAGCTGTCCTAAGCACTGCTTTCTAGCTCACAGGGGCACACAAGGAAATATCTCACCTTCAAGAAAGATTCCAGCAGACTTTTTCTGGCTTCCACTTTATCGCTGTCCATGTTTCCAAATGGGAGATCTGGGAACAGTTTCTTTGGGCCTTTGATATCTACAAAGGAAACAAATCCATTAGCAAGCTCGAGAAAACCGGAACAGCTGTTTTAAAATCTTAATGCTCTCATGGTTTAGACTACCGCTACACACTGTCCAGCATCAGACCAAGATAACGTGCCCCTCAAACCACGGTGGTCGAATCAGATCTTAAACCCACAGAGAACTTGCATCCTGCTGCTATTGTATCATCTTTAAAGTGTGTCTTTAACGTTAAAAGTAGTAAGAACACCAGTTTAGCACAAGGACTCTACATCACTCGAAGAGCCCCAAAATTCCCAACAAAGCAGCTTTCCAGTCAAACCCACAGATCTGTCAAAAGCAAAGGATCATGTAGGTATGTGCTACATTCAATTAAGTGTTGTAAGCAAGTAGCATTAAAAGAAACAATGTTTTCTTTTTAGAAAAAGCTTACATTCAATGCATATTACTCTACTTTCTTATAAGCAAACATGGCCCTTGCAGACACCAGTGCTTCTATTCATTGCCAAGGTGCAAACTACAAAAGCAAGTGTTGCGATCTGAATGGCAACAAGGATGTTTTGAAACACTGGAATTTGCTGCAAAAAGAAATAAATTTCTCCTCTAGCCAGCTTTGCACAGAACAAGGACATGGGCATCACAAACAGCCCAGCATCCAGAGCTGCACAGGCAGGACAGGATACCCTCAGAGCGGAGGAGCACGGCCTGGGGTGAGAGGAAGGATTTTCTTAGGAGTTTAATGCAGGCACTGACTTTTCAGGAACTTGCGAAGCTCCGGTTTCTCCTCCAGTCTGGTCTGGAGGTTGAGGAACTCCCGGTAACGGCGGTTCACAGTGTGGTAAGCCATTTGCTGAAGGCTACCCGCGCTCTCACCCTCCAGGGCTGTCTCATACTGAGGAGGAAGGCAACAATCAATTATCCTTACAGACCCCCAAACAATCCCGATGTGCCGTGATCCCTGTTGGTCCCACACTCCCCAGACCCCACAGTGGTCCCAATCCAGCAATTCTTCACATTGACCCTTCCCGAGGAACAGGGGCTGTACAGCACGCAAATCCCCCACGATGAAGGGAATGGTGAAAACAGAACACAAAAGACTCAACAAACCCAACGCGACACTCAGCCATGAGCAGGAACCCCTATCCCGCACCCTAACGGCCACTGGAAAAGCCCCTGTGCCCAATATTCCCCCACTGCCAGACTAAGTTGGTTGTCGAGCCACACACAGCACAAATCCTCATCTCCAAACACCAGCCCACGCTCCCTTGCCAGGGCAAGGATCCCAGAAAAGGGGTGACCCCTGGGGCAGCCTTTACCTTGACGGTGTACAGGGTGTAGGGGTGGAAGCCAGTCCCGCTGTGCTCTCGGGCAGTGATGGTCCCAGTTATCCGCAGGTTCTGGATGACAACTGGCCCATCGGGGCTGCTGAGCGGCTCAAAGCTGAAGGTGCTGATGGAAGCCGTCGGGGAGGATGAGAGCAGGGGCAGAGTCTGGCCTGGGTCTGAGGGGCTTTGCGGTGGGCCCTCTGCTGCCCCCAGATCTTTTCCCAAGCTGGAAGGCCTCTGTGAAGATGACTTTTTGGGAACAGCTGGGCTTTCCTCCTCCTTCTCAACTGCTGGGTCAATCTGAACGTCAGGGCAGGAGCTCAGAGCAAGAGCAGAAGTGGGAAGCAGGCCAGCATCCGAGCTGGTGGCAACACGCTCCTCCAGGTCCCCTACAGCGTCCTCCGAAGTGGACGGTCCCTCTAGCATAGTGAAGGTGTCCTGGAGGGGTTCATCAAGGCACTCCCCCACAGGTGATGGTACCAGCAGGTCCATGTCCTGGCCCACATCATGCATGGGGGACTCCAGCTCCAAACCGTCACAGGGGAAGAGGGAGCCCAGGGCTCGTGGGCAGAGGAAGGGCTCCTCTGTGCGACACGGCCCACTCGCTGAGTCTTCTCCCTCCTCACCAGAAGGCCCTGCCTCTCGCCTGGGCACCTCCATGGCCCTCGGGGAAGGGGGCAGCCCAGCAGGGTCAGCGTCCGTCTGCTCCACGAAGGGCAAGAAGTCAGGCACTGGGGGCGCAGGGGGTGGCTCTTCAGCCCGGGGCTTCTTGGAGAAAGCCCCGATGAGCAGCAGATTGATCCAGTCAGGGTCGGCCATCTTCTTGATGGCTGGCAGCAGCACATTACAGGCGACCAGCTCCACCACCACAAAGCGTCCTGTCCGCGTCTCCAGGTGGGGCCAGGGCACCAGTGCCCGCAGCAGTGTCTCCACAGCAGCCCGGGTATAGCCCACCTCAGCTGCTGGGCTGCGGAGGGCAGGATGCGGCCCTGCCAACCGGCTGTACTCCTCCCACAGGGTGCAGCTGCCGCCAGGGTCACTCCTCACGGCCTCGCGGGCCTGCAGGTAGCTCTGAAAGTGATGGCCGCAGAGGAGGAGGAGGCGACGAGCCAGGGCTTGGCGGTCCACTCGCCCCATCCGCCGCCTCAGCTCAGTGGCCAGGCCTGTCATGGCCTTCTCCACCTCAGCTTCGAAGGCTGGCTCGCTGCTGACAGTGCGGTACCAGGAAGCGACAAAATCCCGCACCACTTTGTGGATGGTGCTGGCTATCTCCCGCTCCAGTCGCTCCTCAGCCACCGGGCAGCTAGGCAGGGGCCGCAGTGAGCTGACAAAGCGCTCCAGCCGCAGACGCCGGCCAGGAGGGCTGAAGGCACGGGGACCCAGCCAGCCACCCAGTGCCACCAGCACACCACAGAGCAGCCCCAGTGCCCGCAGGTCAAGCAGCAACTGCAGGGCCAGCAGCCAGCCTAGTGTGGCCAACAGCACTACCAACGCTTGATGGCCCCTTGATGGCCCCTGGTCTGGCATGGTGGGGCTAGACAGGGAGAACTGTCCTGGGACTCTGCTGCCTGCTGCCACAAGACAACGGGGTTTGTCAAGGCTCAACCAGCCAGGCTCTACACCAGGTACCAGGGCTTGTCAGGGCTTAACCAGCCAGCATCATTACCGGGCACTGGGGCCCAACCCACCAAGCTCCTCAGTATGCACAGGGGCTCACCAGGGCCAACTGACCAGGAGCCTTTACCAGGCACCAGGGCCTGACCGACCAGGCTCCTCACAGTGCCTAGAGCTCATTAGAGCCCAGCCAGCAAGGGCATTCACCTGTTACTGGGACAAAACCGACCAAGCTCCTCACTGAGCACGGGGGCTCATCAGGGCACAACTGACCAGGGGCCTTCACTGGGCCTCAGGGCTCAAGCCACCAGGCCCCTCACCACACACAAGAACTCACCAGAGCCCAACAAATAGGGCTCCTTTACCAGCCACCAGGCCTTATCCGGGCCCCTCATCGAACGCTGGGGCTCTCAGAGACCAACAATCTAGGGGCCTTCACCACACACCAGGCCCCAGCTGACCAGGCCCCTCACCGGGCATTAGGGCTCGCCAGGGCCCAACCGACCAGTGGCCCTCACCGGGCACCAGCCGGGCTCCTCCGCGGGTCTGAAGGCCATCACAGCCCAGCCGACTAGGACCTTTACCGAGCACTACGGCCCCGCCAACCGGGCCCCTCACCAGGCACTGAAGCTCTCCAGGGCCCAACCGACCAGGAGAACCTTGACCAGGGCCTAACCCACCAGCCGCCCTACCAGAACCGCGCTTCAGTCACTCCTCCGCCGCGGGACAACAGGCCGTACCCAGCCGGTACCGACACAGCGAACCCCAAAGGACCGGACTCACCGCCGCGGGGTTGAGAACAGCCAGCACCGGCCGCCACTTCCGCCCCCACTTCCGGTANTCTTTCTTTTTTTCTTTTGGCTTTTATTGGAAAAATCGTGCAGCCCCGTGCTGGGTTTGGCTCTCAGGTGGTGAGAGCAAGCAAGAGTTTATAGCGATACGCCGTGTTTTTAAACTTTTACTATTACTTTTCGCATGCAGTAAAAAAAAAAAACAAAAAAAACCCCCCCAAAAAAAAAACCAACCAAAAAACAGTTTGCTGCGCGTTCGTTAAGAAAGAGAAAAAAGAGGTTTTTCCAGTCTTTTAAAACGATAAAGAGTCTAGTGGGGGTGCAAACAAGCTGCAGTCGAGGTGCTGAGCGCCCCGGGAAGCACCTGAGCTGCGTTAGCCTCATCAAGCATGGCAAAAAAAAAAAAAAAAAAAGGAAGAAAAGGAAAAAAAAAAGGGTATGGGGTCAAATAAGCATGGGGATGAGGTGTCCGCAGGCTGCAGGTGGTAATTAACTGGTGAGGATGCTCACCTGTGGTGGGGCGTGGGCACAAAACGGGCTGGGGGAGCAGCAGCTCCTCGTTGTCTGGGAGCGAGGAGGGTCCTGCTCGGAGGAGTTGGGGCCGGAGCGTTTTACGTCCGTTAAAAAAATACGCTTGGACTTTTGTATTTTGCTACCGAGGAGGTGCAGACCCCTCGGGGAACGTAGCTCTCTGCGAGGGGTTCCCCCGAAACGCTCGCGGGAGCATCTTCCGGAGTGCCTGGTGGAGTATCCTCAGCAAGAGGCGAGGGGGGATGGCAGAAGGGACAAGGCCGCGCTGCGAAAAGGTCAGAAAAACTTTAAAAAACAGAAAAAAAAAAATAATAAATCTTCTGGAAGCTGTGTGGGGAGAGGGGTCCCCGCTCTGCCGTCCCTGGCCTGGGTGCATCCCGGTTTAGGGTGTTGTGGGAAGGTGCTGACGGGGCTGGTTTGTCCCGGGGGATGATGTTTGTGTCGTGGAACATGGACTGCAGACCTCCCTGGCTGCCATTTGCAACACCAGGCGAGGGGGTTTTTTTTGGTTTTTTTTGGGTTTTTGTTTTTTTTTGTTTGTTTGTTTGTTTGTTCTTTTTTTTCCCCTGTTTCTCCTTTGCGTGTGGCTGCGGCTTTTGCGTATGTAAGAGTGAAAAAAAGCAATAATAACAACCGGGAGGAAGGGGCGCTCCTGTGCGCTGGGG
>VXBH01006917.1:33498-45189 GCA_013400035.1 Rynchops niger | reverse complement strand
GGAGAGGGGTGTCGGCTGTGGGGGGGGGCTGGGGGGGGGGATTTGGGTGCTGCGGGTGGCCGAGGTGGGGAGCACGGGGCGAAATTCCTCCTTTTGGCCGGAGAACTTGGTAATGTTGTAAAAACTACCCCAAGGATGTCAGTTTTGAGCGTGTTTCGTCGCTGTGTGGGTACTACAGGAAGGCAGAGCAGCAAGAAAAAAAATGGGTTTAATCAAAAAGAAGTATGTTTTGGAAAAGGCTTTTAAAGGGTCTTTTTGTAGCCTGGATCGGCTGGGAAGCAGAGGCCTGATGCCAGCCTGTATGTTGCCTTGGTGTATCCCTGGGTGTCCGGGGGTTTTTTTTGGGTGCTGGAGCCGCTTCCATGCGGCATTGTGCTGTTCCCCTCGTTCCTTGGGTGTTTTTATCCCCTTTTCCATGTGGTATGGTGTAAATACTCCTGTTAGCCAAGCACCAGTGCTCGGCACCGAGTGTTAGATGCGTATAAATAAATAATGAAGAAGGGGTGTTTTTTTTTTTTTTTTTTTTTTTTTGCCAAATGTGGGTCTTGCAAACTGTTGCCTGCTCTAAATTATACGTATGCAAGGGAGACCTTGAGCTTTTGGGCTTAACAAAGCTTTTTTCAGCCTAACTTCTGCTCCAGCGTTGAACCTCCAAGAGGTTTACAACCTTCTCCTCCTCTGTGGGAGCACCCCACGCTCGCCACGTTGCTGTTAAATCCTTGTGCCTCAGTTTCCCCCCCTTGCCTTGGTTTCCCCCTTGTCTCCAGCCCTCCCTATCTGCTCTGGTTCCCCTTCCCTCTTCAAGAGAGGTTTTTTTGGGGGGAGAGGAGTTTCCGCAAGCTGTTGCGTGGGCTGAGCAGCCTTGCCCTTATATTAGGGTACCGCAATTGGAGGACGCTGAGCTGCCGGAGCGATGCCGGTTTTAATTGTGATGCCGGTGGTGACAAACATCCCAAACTGTTTTTTTTTTTTTTTTATTGCGGGTGGGAGTGGGTGGCAGGGTCCTTCTGCGGGTCCCAACTCTTCGGTGCCATAGAACTGCATGGCTGTTGTTCCTGAGTTGGGTTGGGGAGCACGGCCAATTTTAAAAAAAAACAAAACATTAATTTATAACGCGTACAAACCTGATGCTGTCCAGGTATAAAAGCCCCCCCACTTAGAGGATTTCTGGTGCCCCATGGTTTGACGAGCGCGGATCGCCATTGCATCTGAGCTTGTCAGCGGGATGGTGGCTCGGAGGCCTTGGAGATACGGACCACGCTTTATCACAGCCTATAGATACATCCTTATTTAAACCCTCCACCCAGGCTGTGCCCTGCCGGGAGGCAACACCCCAGCTGAATCCCGCACTCGGGTTGATTAACATACTCCTAGCTCATAAATCTAAGAAAGTGGATTTGGGGAAGAACTTTTCCTGCCTCCAGTAAAACTTGCCTTTAAATTATTTAACAAGCTTCTTAAGCAACTCAGCCATTTTGCATGGAATTTGTCAAGGCTCCATCAGCTATACACAGTGCAATGTGACAGCCGTACTTTTATTACGAGCCGTGTATTAATCTTGGAATAGCGCTATTTGTTTTCCCCTCTTGCTTTTATGGTGCTTAAAAGCATGTATCTTCTCCTGAAAATCAATAACTAAAGCTATGAATAATAAAAAACACTGCAGCGAGCGGCTCGTAGCGATCCTATGGATGTAAGTTGCGGCAGTAATGACTCTGTTTGCCATCCATTAAGTATGTGAACTCCGAAGAATTATGCAGATTATAATAGCTGTATCAACATAAGTATGTTTTGCTGATAGACTTTCCTGATTGGATCCACGGGATATAAGCCTGCTAATCCCCTGTGCAGAGGACCTGATTATATTAGAGTGCTTTGCAGATCTGCAGATAGAAAGTTAAGAAACAATTAAAAAAAAAAAAACCAAAACCCAACGTTGGCCGGTGTGTTGTGGGGTTTCTCAAAAGCACTCGGGTTGCTGCTGTATTTGGGGTGTTTTTCTTGATGTAAACGTGCGTTTTTCTCTGTGTGTTCATTGGAAGCCCAGCTCCGAGCTCCGGTAGGAAGGCGAAGGTGGATGGTTTTATGTCCGATAAGTGAAAATTGCCCGGCGCTGAGCCTGAAACGGCACAGCGGCTTTGCGCGGCGGCCGCTCAGCCCTGGGGTTTGAGCGACGATTTTTGGTGCCGGGAGGGGACCTCAATCAGTGCACGCCTGGCGTCGCCGTGGCAATTGCTCATCTAAGTGGCCAGCTACCCTCACGCGTGCTGCCGGCGTTTGCAGCTGCTAATTCCGCGGGGGTGCTACCTGCACGCCTATGGCCGCGCGTTGTTCCCCTCCTCGCCTGCAGCCTCCCAGCGATGAGTTGGGAGTCATGAAGCCAGTCATGGAATTGCAATGGAGGGGGGGAAAAAAACCCCAAATAAACAAAAAACAAACAAACCAAACAAAAAAAACCCAACCCACCACCTTGTAATTAAAAAAAAAAAAAAAAATCAGCTTGACACAAGGCGAAACATCGTGCAATTTTGTATGTAGGTTCTTGCGTGTAAGATCCGCTTATTAATATTATCTCGGTAATATACTGTGTCGCCTCAGTAGGTGACAGGATGCTCTACGAAGTCTGCTTTTTTTTTTTTATTATTTTTATTTTTATGATGCTTCAACTTTCTTAAAGTTGGGGAAACTGAGGCTGTGCCGCCAGGAAGCGATATATCCTGCTCGCGCGGCGTGTCTTTCCAAGCTATACTGCGTCCCTATATAATGACCTAAACCAGCTGAAGCATTTCCATGGTGTGTAACGCTTCCAGCTGTGTGTGATGTACCGAAATCCCCCATCCGTGTGTCCCCGAAGTCTCCTGGGTCCCTTATTTCTTGTCCTGCTGTGGGTTATTTGGTCACAGGCTCCTGGTGCCTGACAAGCACCTTGGCTCCCCTCTGCCTTTTTGCATCAATGTTTGGGGAGACTCTGAAACGAGCGGAAAGCAGGTCGTCGCGCATTAGGACTCAGCAGAAAAAGATCCCCCCCAGTCAGCAGAGATGCATACAAAATTTAAGAAGTGCTTTTTCTCCTTTTCTTTTTTTTTTTTTTTTTTTTCTTCCCCCTTTGGAGGAAAAGATGAAAGCACTTTTCCAGCATCTCGGCTCCGTGGCTGAGTGATTGCCTGCGAGGGGAGGGGAGAGCAGCATCGCAGGGCTGAGCTGCACCAGTCCGGGGCAGCGTTTGCAGCAAAATTCCTTCGGTTCTTGGGAGAAATCAGACCGGGGATGGATGGCTTCAGCCCTCCCTCGGCGTGGCTGAGGCTTGCAGCCAGCACAAGTCGTAACTGGAGTGGGATTTTTGACCTCGCATCTATCTCCTGGCCAGCACTCGGCTTGAACTTTTTTTCCTAAAAAAATGGCCAAAAAATAAAGTTTAGGGCTTGACGGTGCCTCAGGTTCCGTAGGACGAACGTTTATAGCTTGAATCCCATCTGGGATGCGAATGCATTTAATTTTGGTTTCCAGGCTGTTGGGGGAACTGTAATGAAGGGTGCTGCGTCTCTATGATAACAGCAGCCGTAGGGTTGGCCTCGACTTACCCATGCAGAGAAATGGGAAGAGCAATGGTGTGGTTTGAGTTAGGGCGAGGAATTTATTATCAAGGCTGGTTATTCTGCGGTTGGGGAACCCATTCTGCTTTATGCCATCCAGCCCGGGAAGCCGTTGCCTGGTGCAGCAGCGCACCCACCGCCGGCTAGCATCTCATTAGCAAATAAAATTGTTATTTTCGGGATAACGCCGCGAGTTAATGTGATGCGCGCATCGCTAAAACCCCAAACGTGCCGCATGCAGAATCGGGCGAGTTGCAGTGATGAATGTCATGCAAAACTCGGAGGCACTAATTGAAGGTGGTTTCAACAGAATATTCAATTAATGCTCTCTGTGTCGCAGACAGTCTGGAAAAGGCGCTGTTTTCTCCCGAGGATCTGCGTTACTGTGCAACAAACAGATGAAAATGAACCGTTTTACGGCCTTCTAATTGAAAGTCGATGCACTAGTTTTATTAAAATTTTCATGGTGGGGGGATCTGGATGCCTCAAGGGCCCAGTAATGGGATGAATAAGCTCCCTCTTCTCTGCTGCCTTACATCCAGCCCCGGGCAGAAGCCGCTGAAAATAAATGCCTGAGATATCCCTGGTGGCATCCGTGGCCTCGGCATCTCTTCTTGTGCGCACGGATCCATTTTATTCATGTCCACCGCACCTTCGGCGCGCCCTCGCGAGGAGCCCCCATCCCTGGGGGAAAAAAACGCTTTTACGGAACAAAGTAGGGGACTGCTGGGCGAGGAGAGAGGAAATTATTTTCTTTCCTCCACCCTATATCCCTCATTATGGGCAGGACGCTGAGTTTCTTCTGGCTTTTTGAGTTTTTTGGCCTCTTTTGTGGTGCCGTTGTGCCACGCGCCGGGGAGCTGAAGCTTATGAGTAGGAGGATGGAGGAGAAGGAGCTTCTTGGCTCTGCCTTCTCATCTCTCCAGGGCAGGCTGTCCCGTAGGGTGGGGAATGAAAGAATTAAATGAACTTCTTTATTTTCCTCGTCTGGCCTCCTGTTGTCGTGCAGCAAACCCCGTTTCTCTGCGTTTCCCAGCCCGTGTTGGCTGCCTGGGTATCTGCATCTCTTCCCAGCCGCGGCAGCTCTTCAGGGCACGGCTGGGAGCGATTTCTTCCCTCCCTGCTTCATTCTACCAGCTCCTCTCTTGCCCGACCTATCAATTCCTAAAAGCTATTGGCGTAAAGTTGATAATATATGAAGCAAAATGCCCAGACCAACGTGGTTGTCGTTTCTGGGTGTTGTGAAGCAGCAGAAGGAGGATGCTCTCCATGCGACTCCCAAAAATCTGTGCTTTTGCTGGAGGATGCCTGGAATCCGTTAGCCGGTGCCTTCCCTGGTGTTGTGGATGGGTACTAATTTATGCTCTGGCATCCGATGATGATTTAGCTATTTTAAAGCCTTATTTACGATGAGTTCCTCTACCCGCTTTGCTGTGGCGATAGTGTTGTGATAATGGGAATTTACAGTCCCCTCCGACAAGAGACAGTAAACCCACCGGCTGGATATTTTTTTGTATTCCTACAGACCTAATTTGTAACATAAAGCACTTAATAATTGTTATTAATGAACCTGCTGCGGTCGGTCTATAGACCCAGCTGGAAATAGCATCTGCTATCAGATTTGCCTCAAACCCTTGCGAGTCGAGGGGGGCGCGAGCAGCCGGCGTGGCCGGGAGGAGATGGCTGCAGCTGGCCAAAAGAACTGCCCACGGGTCAACGGGGGACATATATTTTTGGGGAGAATCCTGGAAATCGTAAAATCTGAATGGGCGAGGCAGGAGCATCACAATAAAGGGGGGGGGGGGGGGGGTGTGACGACACAAAACTGCCTGTTTCTTAAGGAGAAAGTATTTGGGGTGATTATATGCGTGTTGATGAAGAATTGCCAGGGATGTTAGTAAACATCCTTAGGGATTTTCATACCCGTTCCTCACTTGAACAGAAAGCAGCCAAGATTTTTACAGCCAGCCAGTGATTCCTGACTGGTTCCAGTTTCGGCTCTCCGGCCTGGGGTGGGAAGATAATGGATGCTTCTCACTTCTTCCCCCCACCGGGCTGCGTGTGACCTTGAGAAAAGGTGTTTTAATCTTCGCATGCCTGGGTTCCTGGCTGAAATAAGGCTGTGTTGTAGCCCTCTGGGCTGCGGCCAAAATGGTGTAAAGACAGAGGCAGCGCCAGCTTTATTGGCAATATCTTTTATTAAACCTTGCAAATCGAGTCCCTCCTGTTTATTTAGATTTTGGGGTATTCACTGACTTGGGACAGCAGGCTCGGATCTGGGTGCAGGCATCTTCATTACCTGTGTAGAAGGGACAAATTAGATTTTTTTTTTTTTTTTTTTTTGGAAAGCGTACAGATGCTTTCAAGCGATGATGTCAGTAAATTAGATGACTTCAGAGGGTTTAATCACCCGAGCACCCCCCAGCTCAGCCCCGATTCACAGCCCCGCGCCTTGTCCAGGGGTGGTTGAAATGAGGTAATGCTTTGAAGTATCACTGGCAGATCTTCACAAGGAGGATATTTTGCATAATTGGTTTCTGACAAGGCCTAAAACACTATTTAGAGTTACACGGTGGAGTGTTAATTTATGCCTGTACTCCTAAGCGTAACTTCGTTACATGAAAGTGTTATTTATGACGCGAGCTTGGATTTATTGTGTGTTGGCGATAGCGCCGTGATAATGGAGATATATAGCTCGTTGTGGCAAGAAGCTATAAAAGAAATGGGTAGATGTTTCTCTGTGGTTATGGACTTAATTTTTTAATGTGAGATACGGCAGTGCTTGTAAGTGATGTGATCTGATAGTCAATAGGAAGCGGGACGGTAGGGGGAATTTTTTTTTTGACATATAACTTTCTTCTGGAAGATGCTTTTTAGCTCCTGCTGAGTCTCGTCGCATCCACCAGCATTTTAAGTGACTTGAAGCCAAAATAGTGGGTATCAACTTGTCGCTTCTCTTTTGTTTCTCTTAAATATAATTCTCACATTTAATTAAAGCCTAAATCATATAAAAAATTAATCCTGTATATTTAAGATGATAAAACTTAGCCTAGAAGCGAAACAAACTATGGTTTTGCTGTAGTCGTTTCGATGCGCCTTGAATATTTCAAGCCTTGGTGGAAAGGGCGACTCCTCTATCCTCATCCCAGGCGTGAATTTTGAACCATGTAGATATTTTTGTGACCTTCCACCAGCAAAATTCTGATTTCGGCTGTGAATTTTGGTGATGGGGGGGCTTTGTTTTCAATGGGAGCGAAACGCTGGGTTTCCGACCCCCTTCTGAAAGTAACAGGCAGAAATGTACCTTGTTTTTGCGTTAGTTTATTTATGTCTGTCTCGACAAAGCACAACAGGGAAACAATTGAGGGGAAAATGAGGCTGAGGTTAAAGTTGTTTTGAAACAATGCAAATGCTGGGTTTTGGGGAGTATCAAATCGGGATGAGCCAAAGTCGTTGGGTGTTATGGTTTGTGGTGTTTGGGTTTTTTTTTTTTTCTCCCCTCCCTCTTCTGTGAAATGAAATTCCTGCAGAAAAAGACCTGACTCTGCAGAGCGTTTCACTTCCAACAAATCTCACTTCTCTGATGGAAAGCGGTTCCATCCCAGCTTCTTCCAGTCAGGCCTGCAACTTACCCTTTCCCGGGCCAGATTTATTCCTTCGCTCAACATGTTTCCCTGTGACCCAGACGGCCCCGAAGCTCTGGGAAAGGAATCAAAACAGCGTCGGGGACTTCAAAGGGTGGGAGTCACTCGAGCACGTCGTGTTAGATGTCCTGCCACAACTAATCCAGCGTGTGATGTGACCCCTTCCCAGGTGTCTCTGCCTCTCTCAAAGCCCTTGAAAAGAGCCCTGGTAGACTGAGCTCGACTTCTGCTTAAATCGCCCGCCTATGATGCTTTCCCTGTGAAAATGCAGGGGACTGGGGGACATAAGAGGCGCGAGCCAGATGAAATGAGAAACAAGGGGAAAGCAAGCAACGCGCCCGGGCAGGCAAGGTGTTAGCAAGATGGAAAGAGTAAAGGCTTTACGGCAAACAGTAAAAGCTGATATGAAGCTATCACGCTGGAGGCAGAGCCAACGCTTTACCAACAGCCCCGCCGCAGTAAATCGTGGTTGAGCTCCATCTGAACATAAGGAGCGCTGATGTGTGGACTGCGCAGGATGGGGGAGAGGAGGTGTTTGTATGAAGAAGATGGAGAAGGTGCCAGGAGGGAAAACCGTGGCTTGTTCTCACGCTCTCTGGGAACCTCTTTCCTCGCCCCACAAGCCTTGGGGTGCTGGGCTTTCCTAGCCATGTCAGCCTCAAACCCAACTCCTCCGCTCGCCGCAGCGCCGGGCACAAGAATGGCAAACGTCCGGGCGTTGCTCTGTTATGATTTGAAGAAAATCCATAATAATTTATTATTTAGACAATTATTCCATCACCCGATGACCCCTCCCCACCTGGAAAGAGGAATGGGGCAAAGCAAGGAAACAGAAGGGTTGAAATATAAATAGATTTAATAGGGTAAGGCTAAATAATTAACAACAATACTAAAGAACCAGTATTAATCCTGATACTAATATAAGATATACAAGAATTTTACTCAGCCAATTCTCTCCGCAGGAAGCCGTGCGCTCCCAGCAGTGGACAGTAAATGTTGGACGCTGTGAGCGCAACGGCTTCGGGAGGAAGGGAAGGGCTCAGGGCTCTGGCACCGGGGCAAGGAGTGTCTCTGGACCACCGACATCAAGGGAGCGAGAGACTACGCAGCAAACTTTCTAGTTTATATAGAATGTGCTGTTCATGGTATGAAATAATCCTGTTGGCCAGCCTGGGTCAAGTGCCCGGGTCTCGTTCCTCCTCATCCTCCTCCAAGCCGCTTGGCAAGGCTTGAAGACACCAAAACCTTGAATCCCCCATAGCCTAGCTGGCTATAAAGTAAGTATTTTCCCAAATCCTAACACTAGAGTCTTCTGAAAGTGGAGTTTTCCCCAGCATTAGAAGAGAAATTAGTCCTGTGTCACTCAACCCAAGACAGCTCCAGAATCGCAAACGCCCGGGGATTGCTCCCACGGCATTAGAGTTGGGCGTTTGGGCTAAATCTGTGTGAAACTGAGGTTCATCCCCGTTGGGTGCGTAAAAGGCAAATCATCAACTTCATGGGACAGCCTGGGGAATGCACGGAAACTGTTTGTTCTTGGCTTCCCCACAGGGTTTCTTGCGTGTTCCTCATTTCCCGGGAACTACTTGTGGGAGTAAAACTGCACCTCTGCTTCGGTGTATTGAGGATTAGAGTCGTGCCCATAAGAATTGGAGGAGATCTATTGTTTAGTCTTGAAACCTCATCCCTAAGTGATACGGAGGATGCTTGTTAATATTCTCTCTGAAGGCTGTGCGTGATGATTCTTCAGTTTTCACATCGCATCTAAAAAATTTTCTTTAAACTGCTATCACTTAAAATCTTCTTAGCAATTATGGTTGTTTAAAAAAAATCAAAACAAAAAAAAACCCCAAAAAAACTTAAAGAAAATCCCCAAGGTCAAAGCAGTCTCATCTTTATATGGATTGCAATAAATTACTTCAAGTCTATTCATAGCATAGGGAAGACCTTTTTATGTAGAAAGGATCATTATAGAGTTGCCAGGTCATTAATTACGTTGGGTTCTTCTACTTGCTATGTGAGTCATTTCCATGAAGCGGCTAAGATCATGGTGAGAGATAATGCAGTAAAAAGTGCATTAAAATGCTTCAAATGTCCTTTTGCTCATATCTGTACATCAGTCAGAGCGACAACTGATTCAAAAAGGGCACTGCCAATTTAAATCAATAAATTTTTACTGGTGTGGCTGTGGCCTGTGTCGATATTTCGAGTCAAGGCAGGGGGCTGGTGGCACGCTCGTTGTTGATGCTCAGAAGTATTAAAGTTTAATAGACTCTCCAGCCCCATTCTGGCTGTCTGTCATGTTGGTGCAAATCCAGAGTCGCTCCATCGCTGTCAATGGAGGGATGCAGGTGCGGGAGCAGAATCTGGCCCTCTGTGCCTTATTTACCACTCCAACCACCTGCTTTAGCAGATAAAGCAGCTGCTATCTTTCGAGCTTTAAATGTGACATTCAGCCAGTTATGTGCCTGGTCCCCTCATCACTTTTAGATGCTTGTTGATTTTTCTTAAATGTCAGAAGAGTTGTTTTTTTTTTTTTTTAAACTTCATTGGAATGCGGCTGCCAAGCGTCGGTGGCAGCGCTGTCACCTCCCGCGCGGCTCTCCCACGAGGTCTGTCTGCGTCCTGGTGGTTGTCTGTTATAAACGCTGAGGTGGGGGGAAATTAGCCCTCTCCTTTACCTGCAGGGGGAGATTTCTGCTCTGATTTACCTCCCTTAAATCTACCTCTGCTCTTAGGCATTGGCCTGTGGCTGGGGATGGGCTGTTTTCCTTCTGTTTTCCTTCCATCCGGTGATGTCTGGAGAGCGAACCAGCAGAAAATCTCAGCTTAGTGTTTTGTGTGTGTTTTTTTTTTTTTAAGGTGCTTGTTCTTAAAATGGTTGCCCAAATAACTATTTTGCAAGGGAAAACTCAGCTCCTTCTGTCTACATTTTTCTTCTCGAGCTCCATCAGAGCAATTGAGTGGTAGGGAACGGCCTTTGCTTCCAAGGTGAGGCATGGTGGTTCTCCTCCACTCACCTCGGTGGTGATGGCATCAGGAGGAAGAGGAGGCTTCATCTTCCAATCCTGCTTTCAGTGTTTTGTGTGTGTTGTGTGTTTGGATCCCTCATGGTGTGTATGGAGGGGAAAGAGTCAAGGGAAAGCTCTGTGAAGCTCTTGGCTCGGTCTCTGTCCCCACTCTGTTCAGGGTAGGTGTCTCCCGGGGAGGCTGTGCCGACACACAGGCTGTCAGGAGGACCGTAAAGGATTTAATTCTGGTTGGTATGAGAAAGAGATAGTCTTGTCCAAGCAGACCCAAAAGGCGGTGTCAGACCATGGGGCCGCAAGGCCAATCCATTCTGGATTTGGCTCCCATGGATTGGATGGTGAAGGCAGCTTCAGGTGAGCCCAGGCAGATCTTCTCCTGCTCCCATCAGCCCTGAGCAAGGTGGGTTGTGGCTGGGAAGGCAATCCATCCTGAGCCACGCTCTCCCAAGCTCTCCAAGCCCCAGTGGCTTGCTGAACCCTCATTGATGGGTCTATGAACCTAGAGAAGTCTCCTCAGCACGGAGAAGACAGTTCTCATCAACAACACGGCTATCCAGAAGAGTTGATGTTTAAGACTGAGGTCTTCAAAGCACGTTAAGCATGGAGCTGATGAGCAGCTACTCTAAGTCAGCATTGCTTTGTGTCAGCTGGAGATCCTCTTGGAGCTGGAAAACTGTGGTTTTTCTAGGGCTGTGAAGACAGAAATGGGGGTTGTGAGTGTGGGGAGGAGGAAGCAGCGCGGTGCATGGCCGCAGCGTACCGAGCACCGCTCCTGCGCGGGTCGAGCAGCGTTTGCAGCAGCACCCGAGCACCTGACCCGAGCTCTGCTCTTCCCCCTTGAACGGGGCCGGGTGGCCGTGGGGCAGGCACAAAATGTGCTGTGTCTAATCGGGATCTCAAAGCTTTCGCCGTCAAACCTTCAGCTCTTCACAGTCTAATTACAAGTTGCCTGGTGCATTGGTTACGATGAGCAATGAAGATATAATCACTGCTGTTATTTGTCCTTCCCGGCTCCAGCTGTTAAAACAATTCCACCTTCGTAGCCCAGCCAATTTCATGGCTTTAATGTGTTCCCACCGCTCCCAGCCTGCTCCCGAATCCCGCGCGTGAGGCGCGGTGCACCAGAATCTCCATGAAAGCAGCCTATTTCCTGCATGAAGCCCGTGAAATTGGGGAAGATAATATTTTCAGAGCCGCTGGTACCCTGATTGCATGTTTGTTTGAAATGACAGTTTATGTTGTCTCTCTCTTTCATTAGGGAGGTTCAGTGATCGCGATGTTATTAACTAACAACAGCACTCACTGCATATAAACATGATTCCGCAGAGACACTCCAAGGAGCACTTGAAGGCAGAGGGGAGGGAGAAGGAAGAGAGATGTGATGTTTCTTGCCTTTTTTTCTTTTTCTTTTTTTTTTTTTTTTTT
>VXBH01006916.1:42452-57837 GCA_013400035.1 Rynchops niger | reverse complement strand
TTTATATATAAAAATATATATCTTTTATATAAAGATATATAAATATAAAGAGATATAAATCTCCAGCTGAGGTTTCTTACAGCTTTTTCTTCACGGCTGTATGAACCAAGATTAGGCAACTGCACTGTATCAGAAATCTTGCTGTGAGTGCAGGCAGCAAAAGGTTTAAGAAGGGAATGTTTCTGACAATCTCAACACTTCCTCATCTCTATCACCATCCTAGTCAAATAGTTGGTAGTATTGTCCTAACATTGCATTTTTGCTATTAGCATTTAGATTTCCAACCAAAGGTTCCATTATGATATATGGGGACAATTTTTTTGTTCTTAATATCAGAGCCATTCTTCCATGATGACATGTTCTGCTTCATAATCCCAACAAAGTCATCTGTTTACCAACATTATCCCACTGATTATTCTTGATCAAGCAGGTTTGGGTCACCTATTATATAAAGGTTGATGTTTGAAAGAGCACTTTAGTGCCACCTTAGTTTTCAGTGTTGGTCAAGAAGTAATTTTGGCACTTGCGATATTGAGCTACAAAGCAGGGGAAATCAAACAGCATTTCAACAATCTAATGTTCCTCTCCCGTTTTTAAGATTAGACTATTTATTTCCCTCCTTGCCAATTCAGAAGTTGCTCAACATCTGCCCTCAAGGGTCTGTCTGGACCAGGTTTTTCTGTTTATTTACTTCAAACACACACTCACCTATGCACACATGCACTCACACAGAAGTTTGTTGTTTTTTTCTTTTATTTTCAGAGCCAGTGGCCGGTTTATTTTAAGGTGCAACAACCCTTTCTGTACAACTCCTTATTCGAAGAAGTACTACAGCTGCAAATATGCCTAAAATGCTTTTCTCCATACCACTTACTCGTTTATACACTGAGTTGTGAATGGCTGAGATTGGAAGGGACCTCTGGAGGACATCTTGTCCAACCTCCCCAGCTCAAGCTGGATCAAGAATAAATACATATTAAGAGGCAGCAGATCTCAACTTAATGGGTATTGCAGGCTGTCTGCTGAGGCTGGACCCTCTTAAGTTGATGTTTTCAGTGATTCCACAGGGAAGGAACTCAGAGAATGATGAAGCTGCGTGCAAACACCTTGCTTTATATCTCTTATTGTGCTGATGGAGACAGAATACGTGGTTAAGTGGATTGTGCTGTAAGGTAGTGTGGCCTTTCTTATACAGTATGTTGCCTAAAATGAACCTTCATTTTTAACTAGTTTTGCTCTTTTCACTCAATTCCCTGTAAGAAACAGAACTGACGTCCATCAGATTCTCTAGGTGCTGCTGTGGAGATGACACAGAGTATGTATCTTTTTAAGAAAATCTGGGAAGGTTTCTATATTCAGTTTGGCATTGCTTGTTGTCACTCTTGAATCCAGTGAAAGCAGAGTGGGATAGGATTTGCCAAGTACCATATCAGTCAACTCCCACATGTAAATTTATCTTGAACGTCATCATAAGGAGGGACCATAGATGAGCACCTTCACATTTCAGGTGTCAGGACCCTCTCCGTATTAATTCTGTCATGATTCCCACAAACTTGAAGCCTTATTGACACACTTGGAGGAGGTAAACCAATGGTCTGTATTTAAATCATAAGCTTTAGTTGTGTGTACAAACTTGATGTACGTGAATCTTTGAGGGAGGTAAGTATGTCTTGTATCACTTATGTGCAAGCAATACTGTACATCAAAACTGCAGATAAAGTCCTTGAGAACTTCACTTGCCACATCAAAACCCAATTTTCCTAAAAGCAGTAGGACAACCATCCTGAGAGGAAAATTGTATGACACAAAGCCCATGCAAAACAACATTGACTTGAGTGAAAATTCACAAATGGAATCTTAGAGTTCTCTAATGAGGTGTTCAGAGTTTAAAACTAGGCAGTAATTTTATGGAGTACTCACTGTTTCTTTGTAATATGGGTCTTTTTGGGGGTTCCTTTTAAACTGCCTTGTGTTGAAGGCAAGATATTAAATCTTACAAGTGTCCTTTTATTTATAGAACCAATTTCTTTTACATAGAAGAACTGTTCTCTTTGAAAAATATGTAAATAACTATAAAAAAAGGTTTACCATTAAATGTAAATAGTTGAAATAGTCAAATGTTGCAGCCAGTGAATATCAAAGATTAAACATCAGATCGTATTGATTTATTTAAACAGTAGTGAATTAACAATACTTCACTAAGTTGTATCACAGAATGCAAGGATAAATATAAGGCCAAATGTGCCTATTTGTAAATAGAACATGTTCTTGTTCAATTCAAAATATGTAACATCCATTTCAATGCTTAGATAATGAGCAATGCTGCATATATCAGTCCAATTCCAGACTAATGAAAACCACAGAGGAAAAACTGTCACAACATAAAAGTTAGGCAGTGAATGAAGAAATACTAGCGAAATAATTTACTGAATAAAAATCACTATTCACTGAATAAATTATTTTGTGAATATTATTCAACTGGTTTTAGCAGTGAGACTAGTGCATCACAATATGACACTGAAATTGGCTGCTTCAGTGAAAGTGCATCTTTACCAAATGTCACCTCTGAAGAAGTTTCTGCTTAGCAGGTTGCAAATCAAGATGATCCATGTTAAAAAGAAATTGCTCAAAATACCTTGGTTGTAGCAGTCTATCAGAGGTAAACTCATTAACATTAATGAAATTGCAAGTGTCAGAAAAAGAAATGAGAGGTCAGGAAATAGTAACAAAAGTAACAAAAAGGATCTCTTTGCATGCTAAGAATTTTGATTATGCAGAACATAGACTTCTGAAAACCAGTGTTAGGGCACAAGTTTCTTACAGTTCTTGATAAGTACACAAACAGTGCAAAATGGCTTCATCCGTGCAAGTGAAAAGACATATATTAGTACTGAGGTAGGACCACTATTAGGTTACAGAACATAGGTAGGCTGACATGTATCCATAAGCAATACTGGCTTGTGAACGAATGTTGTCTCCTCATTGGCATAACAGATTTGTGTGTTTGGTTTTGGCAAATGGATTACACCTTGAAAAACATAACTCTGAAATTCAGTGTCTTCGACGGGTGGTGGTAATAGACAACAGAATAAACTTTACAAAGATGGTGGATTTTTTTTCTCCTTGCTGATGATCTCAAACACATTGTGAGGGCATACCAAAGGGAGGAGAGGCAGACAGTTGTTTCAAACTTTTGTTAAAGTCCAGAAAGTTTTCAGACAGTTTTAGTTAGTGCCAATGTAGTCATATTGCATAAACAGAGTAATCTTAAGGACTCAGTTTTGCATGCGACCAGATGAAATAATTGTAACCATTTGAAACTCACTTTTTGTGTGCCAGAATTTTTATCAGAGAAGAGTGTCATAAGGACAGGCAAATACATATTAGCCCACCATGTTGTATATCTACCTTCTCTTGAAGAAGACATTTAATGTCCTAAAATATTAAAATGACATTTCATAGCTGATCATAAGGTACTATGAATGGATAAGCTGATTAATGCTGAGGAAACAAAATTAATTTCATTATTAGGGTGGCAACACTCACTTTCATATGAATGTCCTTTCAGGGTGAATGTTATTATGGATAAAACCTAGATTCAAGACCTTATTTAGCAAAATATTCAGTTTCTGACTCCGTGGTTCCTTTCATAGAATCACAGAATGGCTGGAAGGGACCTCTGGAGGTCCAACACCCCTGTCAAGTAGGGCTGCCTAGAGTGGGTTGCCCAAGACCACATCCAGATAGCCTTTTAATATCTCCCAAGGAGGGAAACTACACAATTTTGTAGGTGTAACCTTTGCCAGTGCTCAGTCACCCTCACAGTAAAAAAGTGTTTCCTGATGTTCAAGGGAACCTCCTGTATTTCAGTCTGTGGCCACTGCCTCTTGTCCTGGCACTGAAAAGAGCCTGGCTATATCCTCTTTGCACCCTCTCTTCGTGTATTTATATACTTCAATGAGATAATCTCTGAGCCTTCTCTTCTCCAAGATGAATGTCCCAGCTCTCTCAGGCTTTCTTCATATGTAAGATCAATGTCCCTTCATCTTTTGTGGCTCTTTGTTGTACTGTCTTCAGTATGTCCATGTTCTGTTGTACTGGAGAGCCCAGAAATGAACACAGCAATGCAGGTGTGACTTCATCAGTGCTGAGCAGAAGGGTAGGATCAGCTCCCTTGACCTGCTGGCAGCAATCCTACTAATGTGGTCCAGGATACCATTAGCCTTCTTTGCCACCAGGGTACATTGCTGGCTCATGTTCAATTTGGTGACCACCAAGAACCCCAGGACTTTTTCTGCAAAGCTGCTTTCCAGATTATCAGACCCCAACATATACTCATGCATGGGGCTGTTCTTCCCTGTGTGCAGGATTTTGCACTTCTCCCTGTTGAGCTTCATGACATTCTTGTTGGACCATTTCTCCAGCCCTTCAAAGTCCTTCTGGACAGCAGCACAATCCTCTGGCTTATCAGCCACTACTAACCGTCTAGTTTCATCAGTAAACTTGCTGAACATCCAGACCTTTAATGAAGATATTAAACAGGACTTGATCAAGTATTGACCCCTAGGGTACCCTGCTAGTTACTGGCCTCCAACTAGACTTTACGCTGGTGATAATCACCATCTGGCACTGACCATTTATCAGTTTTCAATGAACTCATTGTTTGTTCATCTAGCCTGTACCTCACGAGCCATACCTCATCATAATGAAGTCTTTACTGGGCTCTGCAAGGTAATATCACCTTGGGGAAAAAGTAGCTGTGTTCTTATCATGAGTCACAGTTTAAGATCATTTAAGTTCACATCACCCCAAGAGAGGAATGTGGTAACAGACTGTGTCTGTACTTGTGTGTGACTATTGCCGAGGGAGTGTTGTTCAGTGATCTTGACTTTATGTCAACTTGAAGGACATTCTAGAGCTTCACATTGGTACTTCCATTGCTGCAGTAAAGGCAGTGATGTTCAGACAATTTTGATGCCAATGTCAGCAGACTCAGCCAAAGTTATTTCACGTACTGTTTTTTGTACTGTAAACTTGATGTCTCTAGCATTGACTTGCTACCTTAAAGCATCTATTTACATAGCCTTATTTAGGGCATCTGGCAATATCCAAAGTAAAGAGGGTAATAAAACAAGCCAGCTGAAGCATTTTACCTAACGCTGCCCAACTTTGGATGGTAAAAAAAGGCCTCAATCAACAAAACAATAAGAAGGAAAAAAAAAGCACCAACACCACTAAAAAAAGAAAAAAGACAAACAAACAGAAAAAACCCTGTGCAAGAAATGCCAGCATACTAAGCCCCTGTGGAATTTAGAAAGGAGGCAGCAAGGAAGAGGTGTGTGAAGAACTATCTATTCTGAAAATCCTGAGCTCTTCTCCATCATATTGTACTTTGAATTCTAACCCAAATATTATTGTTACTATCTGTACTACAAGCATAATTTAATCTCCTCCATAACAGAGACCATGTTGACAAGATTTGTCCTGATAACTTTTCATGTGTTCAGAGAAGCCAACAGATCAAACTTGAGGTATGTAGAATATTTCTGTCCTTGGGTGCTGAAAGACTTGAAGCACTGACCAAACTCTGCATTTCAAGCAGAATGCAGAGCTGTTTTACTCTGTTTGATAAGTTTGATATCTTTTAAGCATTTTTTTTTTCAGAATGANTGGTTGAACTTCATGAAGTTTTCATGGGCCCACCCCTCGAGCCTGACCAGGTCATCACATTTTTTCAGAATGTGGAATTGGGTAAATAAAGGAAGCTATATAATTAAATACCTAGTCAAGGGTAAAAACCCTTTTGACATTCTTAAAACCCAGTTTAAACTGCCTAGTCACAATTAAATGTGCAACTTAAAACTCATAAAACTTGTATAAAATTATTTACACTAAATAGTAATTACAGTACACAAATGATCTGGAGACCAGTAATTATTTACAGAAGAAATTAGCAGATTAGTTAAAATAATAAAGATCTAATGATTTAGTGAACTAGTTGCTGACAACCAACAAACCATGCAAAGTGTTCTGAATAAATTATTTTTGAATTATCATCAGCATTTATGTTTGGTTTGATAGTTCAGTGGGACAGCTGTATTTACAAAATAGTTTTTCTTTACAAATGCCATAGAAATGGGAAAAGCAACCAAGAATCCTCAAATATTTGAAAATTTTGGGGATGATATAAATAGAAGTTCTGAAGAAATCATTAGATTCACTCACTGTGATATTTCTGTTGCAGACTCAAGCTTTTTTTTTTTTTTTTTTTCATTTCAGATAGGCTTTAGTGGTGTTTTCCAACAAACAAGTGGTTGATACCTTATGGTTTCAAATAGTGAGATAAAATGTTTAGTAGAAGTTTTCATTAAGTTTGAAAAGTGTGTATGTATTCCAGCTATTGGGTACTATTTGCAGTACTCTTTCAGCAGGAAAATATTTATCTATTACAGAGCAAACTCTGGGTTACTAATGTGAGAATCCTTCTTAACCCTTTTTCACAAAAATCTTTTTTATCACATTTTTGAACATGATTTCCCACTTCTATTATGTTACCTATCCAACAAGATTAAACAAATCTTCTTTCAGAGTTACTGCGATTTGAGGACCGTAGACCACAGTTTAGAGACCTGCATGTTGCCTGTTATGTCTTCTTATGTCTTATTCAGAACTGCTTTGATGGTGGGTACTGTAGAAATATATGGATGTCTCAACAGAAAATTATAGTCTGTCAAAGATAAGTATGCACAAATTGACTCTCCATGAAAAGCGCAGTAAGAACTTATTTAATTGGTATTGCTCTTACTTCTGTAGTCATTTCTTATTAAGAAGAAACTTTACAGTAATTAACTGGTAACAGTAAGAAATTACTTAACCTTTCCTCAGTGCTGTTTCGATATGATTGAGTGGCATAGGAGTTTTCTAATGGAGTTTGTAAAAGAAACCAAACGAGCTGACACTTTATCACACTTTATCACTTTGACGCTTTTCTATGTTCTGTTTGTACTTTTATTTGTAATGCTTTTTTTAACTGGAGAAGCACTCAGGTGGATCTCTTCTCTGGAAATGACAACCTATATGTATTTAATATATGACTGAGAAAGCAATGGTTACTCAGTTTCTGCTCTGTACAGAAAGAGGGAAAAACTGGACTTTGGCATATCAATCTAATGTGGTAAGGAGTCTCACTGGAAGGATACATCCACCTTGAAAGAGGCAGTGCAGTAGCTGGAAGAATGCATGGAAGTGAAGTTTTCGAAGGCACTATTTCAGTCAGAGCACCATCTTTTTCTTCAGCTTCAGGACTGATGCATCGTGAAGTAGTCAAAGTGGTGGATCCATATAAGAATGAGGACTGAGCAAACACCAGACCCCTTGTTTTTCACAAAGTAAACCATCACACAATTGATCACAGGGACATCACTCTCTAAACAGAGTTTCGCTGATGTCTTTTTCATGGAGACTTAGACTAAACAGTAGTGATAGCTCTCCATAATATACAAAAGAGAGAGAGGCCGCTTATAAATATTCACCTATAGAAGTAAACTGTGAGGGAGACCAGAGAGAGAGCAAACAGGGGCTGTGCCCCCACTGACCAGGGGTGCAGTCTGGCAATACCCAGACAAGAAGAGCAGAGCAGTTCTGGACATAGAAACCAGAGTCAGCCACGAGTTCCATGACTGCCAGATAAGTCCATATTGACAAGATAGGTCCAAGGACAAGCCAGAAAGGTCAGGATCAGCAGGTCCGAGGCTGGCTAGAAGCATAACTACATAGCTCAATACATCAAGCAAGGAGCAAGTGCAATGATCTTGATGTAAATGCAGATCCCAAAGGAGGTGGGGGGTCCACGGGTTTATTTTCTAGATCTTTCTCACACAGGTTTTTTTCTCACTTTAGCTCTTTTTGAAGAAGACTGTCACCAGGTTTCACAGCTGCACCATACTGAGCTTGAGCACCAGCCCTGATAGATGGGCAGAAGAAGTTGCTGGGGTTTTTTTTTTATATACTTGGGCATAAACAATAGAAAATACACCATTCTGTAATAATATATGCAAAAAGTCATAGAATCATAGAATGGTTTGGGTTGGAAGGGACTTTAAAGATCATGTAGTTCCAACCCCTCTGCCATGGGCAGGGACAACTCCCACGAGACCAGGCTGCTCAAAGTCCCATCCAGCCTGGTCTTGAACCCTTCCAGGGATGGGGCATCCACAACCTCCCTGGGCAACCTGTTCCAGTGCCTCACCAGCCTCACAGTGAAGAATTTCTTCCTCATATCTAATCTAAATCGACCCTCTTTCACTTTGAAACCATTACACCTTGTCCTATCATTATATTCCCTGATAAAGGGTCTCTCACCATCTTTCCTGTAGGCCGCCTTCAGGTACTGGAAGTCCCTGTGGAGCACCAAACCCACAATTGTACCTAGTTTATGGGCCTGCAGTCTGTCGGTTTAGGTCCAATATTAACAGATGGCTCGTAGCTCAGATATCATCTGAATAGATAAGATAGGCAACATGAGGATCAAGATATGAAATGACAGCAAGTATTTTAAATAAAAATTATAGCTTCAATGTTACACAGAGAGAAGGGCAAAGTGAGTGACTATGCCAGAGGAGACAGGACAAAACTATGCAAGTCTTAAAGGTACAGTAAAAGAACTGGAGCAACTATTATGTCAGTACACTACAGAAAAAGTCCAGGCAAAATTTGAGAAAGCTCCCTCGATGTTTGAAGGCCCCATCTTCCACAGGTCCCACTTGCTTTACACGTCATCAGCTGTCATCTGCAGGCAGCTCTCTCATTTGGTCAAGACCACAAGACTTTCAGAGCTTCCACAGTGGAAGTTCTGTTCCCTTTTCATTAAATTTTACCTCATCAATTCATTATGTAAAGTGATGTGCTAACCCTGTGGAATACTTCCTAATATGGCCAGACTCACCTAAGAATTCAACACAGGTGATTAGATACCTACTATGCTGTGTTAGAACAGTGGCATAATAGCTCCTGTTCCCTGAGACCTAAATTTCCAATTTGAAAAGAAAATTTCTGATTAAAACCCTAGATTATCCCCTTTTCAGATACTTAGATCAAACACAGCTGAGAATTCAATCCTTATGAACTAAGTTTCAACAAACATGAAGATAATGTTTCTCTATACTATGGATATTTTTATTCTTGATTAGCCTGGAGTGTTGAAGAGTGTTTTATAAAGCCACATTATTGATGTACTCTTATTATTCATAGACTTAAGCCTACCGCCTTTGTTAAGTCAAGAGTATTATTAAAATCACTGTAAGACCAATGTCCAATGAACAAACTTTAGCTATACAGAACTGCATTCCTTAATTCTATCAAAGTCATTGTAGCTTTCCTTGGGACACAGTCTTGAATCACATGTGATAAAGACTTCACTTCTTTGTAACATCACTGTGATCTCATTTAGCTAAGTTTGTCTCCAGGTCTGTTCAACTAAAGGGACACTATTAGAAAGAGCAAACAAGATAAGCTCTAACATGAGCTTTGTCCTCTCTCCTACCTATTTTCTGTTGTCTTGCCTGTACTAAAATGTGGACTAGAATGCAATAGAAAATGTGTACACATTTCTGTCATGCTATATGGCATGCTATATATCATTTCATTCTAGCTTGAACAGGCTATCATGCCATAGGTTATATATCATTTTATTTTGGCTTGAACATTTTCATTGGATGCAAATTTTCACTTAATTTTTCCAGCAGTACAAGTCAATCACTAGGTGCCTTCCCCTACGTAGAATTGTGACACAAGATGTTGAGTAGCGAGAAAAGAATGTTGAGTTTTCTAATTTCTCTTCCTGACATGGAAAAAGAAAAACACATAACTTTTTCTTAACACTAATCTGTCACTTCAGATTTAGAGTATAGAGAAGGATACTAAAAAAATCCAAACAAACAAAAAAACAAACACAATCTGAGAATCTAGACCAAAATTGCATAATCATCAGATTGGTTCATTTCAGGGTCAAGTTGCTTTACATTGCTAATTCCCCTCACCCTAATTTTAACAGTGAGTTATATATTTTTCTTCATTCATCTTACAAGGTATGATTGGTGATGATATTTACATGTTTTCAGTAGTAGGTCTATATTCCCTGAGTTGTACATTATTTGTAACAGATTTTGATTTTTGTGTTTCATTATCCTTTGCATGGACTAAAACACCTTAATATGAATTTCAGGCATTCATCTGCCTTCTTCTTCTGTGTTGTCCTATATTGCATGCCAGTAACAGTGAAGAGTCTGGCCATGGTTTAGACCAAATTTTACATTTCCGCGGCACATTTGGAAGAGGCTAGATTCCAGTTAAGCATTTCTACCCAACCACTCTGTCTTGAAAGACATTAAATACTGTCTAATTCTTTATTTTGACCTATGTATGCTAATAATCTTTTGTCAAAGATGATTGATGATTAGAAAAATCTGCCCCAGCAATGTACATTTCAAATCAAGAACCTTTAATTCACATGTTATGTATGGTTATGTGATGTCATATAGAGTTTCATCAGGTTTATGCAGACACGTAAGATCTACAGTGTCCAAAAGTCACTTGACAGGAAAAGCTGGGCACCGCAATGCTTCCACATCCTATCATTTGGTTCATGTTCCAATAACTGAGATACCAGGATTTGTAAGTGAAGACTGGCTTTTGCACATAGATGTAAAGAAACATCTGCAACAGCTTTATTTCTTCTAAGGAACAGGTTATCTGAGTTTTTTTCATAATAATCAGGCATAGCTGTTGTTTCAGAAAAGACCCTAATAGTTTAGGTACAAATTTTGGCCTTGAAGCGTGCCCTTCTTTGTTCTATTCTACTGTTTTAGTTTGCATCATGCCTACCTTTGATGCATGTATGTAATATTTTATGTAATTAAGTACCAAAGTTCAAGAATTGCAAATGCAAATAAAGACATTCTTTTGTGTGGGAAAAAAAAACAAATATATTTCATAAAGCAAATCTGGTAACAGTGATATAAATGAGCTACTGGCTCATCAGAAAGTGTGACGTGCTAAGAAGATCCATCACAACCAAAAAAAAAATTAGCTGAGTGATATTGGTACTAAAGAAAAAAGAAGGTCTTTTATTAAACTTAATCTCTGTGATTTTTATTTTTTTTTCCAGAATTAATTCTCCAGATACAAGGCCACATTCTTAATGAAGCCTTTAGTTCACTGAAACACAAAAAAATTATCCCCCCTTCTCTTCAAGATATGAATATTCCAAAATTATTTCTTTGATATAAAATACAAATTCCAATGCTTCATCTGATAAATACAAAGTCAAAGTGTCTCATATACATAACAAGAACAACAAAAACAATCCACAGATCTGTTTTCTAAGGAGGATAAAATATGCTTTCAACAATGAACAATTCTTTTTCTACTACCAGCATCCTTTCTGAGAAATGCATTTGTAAGTGCTCCCAAGGGAGAAGACTAAATTACTTAGCTTCTTTTTAAAGAAATAAAATATATAGCAAAGGCCACAAAAAGACCAACTGACTTTCATTCAATTGTCATTTCTCTTCACAAACAATTTCAGAAATATTGCCTGGCCACAGCGTCACTGTCTCTGAAAGCCTTACCAGGCAGCTGCATGATGCGCAGCACCGTTCTCCAACATGGGTAGGCACTCAGCCAGCAGGTATTGGTGGGTCTCAGCTGGTTTACATACTTCAGCTCAGGTGTCACAGAAAGAGTCTGCAAGCTGCTTCCGCTCGCTGTCCCAACCGGAAGAAGAAGCTGGACCCGTCCAGGGACTGCATCAGTCAAGATTTCATACTTGAACCAGCTATAGCAGTTATGGTTTCCCCTACCTCCTCCCAGAACTTGTCCTAAATCAGCAAGAGGGCAAGGGGGATAGGAAGGGAAGATAAAGAAGTATTTCAGAGGTTAGGTAATCTGTCAAGTAATGTTCTGAATTTTCATTTTGATTTCACTTTCAGCAGCTGGATTCATACCTAACTATTATTATTATAGCTGACAACTAAGCACATATGGGAAGACTTCTAAAGGAGTTGTGGTTAGCTCAAACTAAAAATGAGACAGGAGGTACTGTGCTCAGATCCCAAGGAAACCTGTGAACATAACAGAGTAGGCAATTAAGGTACGGTTCTTCCTCTCTTCCTCAGCCTCTCTTAGCAGAGGCGATAAGATACCTACCTGCATGCGGTTTGTTTGTGTTTTTTCCCCACAGTTTCCTCAGTCTGAAAAATCTTATTATTCTCTATTTATTTATCTTCTTAATAAGTTGTTTGTCTTTCCACTACACTGCGTTTGTGATCTAACAGCAGAGTTTGCCCTATCTCTACTACCTTTCATTAGCCCATTTCAGATGCATACGGAGCTTTGTAACTCCAGATCTGAATACAGGGCAGGATGCTGCAGAGATGCCATGCTAACCTTAAAACAAATTTACTCATCCCTTCTTCCTATAAGTGAAACTCAACCTATTTCTTCCAGCAAAACATATCTCCTGCAGTGAGAAACTTTATTACACTCTTTCCCACTTTCCCATTATAAACAGGGAAAATTTAAAAAAATGTAGTTTCAATTAATATCACATTGAAATTATGTCTCACCAAGGTGTAATGAGGTCACCTACAACATTACACATGATAATGCACTACAGTTAAAAGAGTGTCAGTAGTGTAGTATAATCATGTTACTGTATAATGTATGAAATCTGGATTCTAGATCATCCTCCTATCAATTAATGTACAATATATTACCTCAAAACATTCATTAGGTTATTTTAAATCATAGAATTTAGAGAAACAGAGAGCATCAAAATATGTGTTTGGAATATGATGCAGTTCTCTTCTTAAACCACCAGATAATTTCCATCACATGCAACAAAGATCTTAAACTATAAGATTTTGCTTGACCACTTCATTGTAATGGGCTACTTATTATAACTTATGATATACCCCACATAACGGATTAAATTTATCCTTAGTGCAAAGTCAGTGCCTTGCATATCTTTGCTCCAAGGATAAATTAGGAGCCCTCTGACACATACTGTCAGCAATAGGACCTCAAAATAGTTGGTTAAAATGAAGGAAAGTTCATTCACGGTGAATGGAACTGAAATGCAGCAAGCACAAATAATTCTTACCAGTTCAATGGTACACTGCTGATCTAAGTTATACCTGCAAATGTCTTCTTCCTTTCTAGTGAAAAAAAAAAAAAAATCCGATTCCTTCATTTTTTTTAACTTCATCACAATAGCAGTCTCTTCAACCGAGGGGAAAAACAATGTTGTTTCCTTTGGTGCATTACAGAGCAGTATATTTTTTGATCCTTATTAGAATGGTGCTGTGACTCAGATATTTAATCTGTTCATGCATATTTATCCATTTTTAAAGATCATCTAATGAAAATTGCCTCTCATCTTGATTAAAAAGACCTTTCAGTATCTAAACTTATACTAATGAATATTAATCTGCATCCCAACAGGAAATCAAAACTGTCTTCTAATGTTTAATATGGGCTCCCTCTTCTTTCACTAATTGTTATTTTGCAGACATTCTATAATTTATTTATTTTTTATTAGAGACTAATAGCATAGCCTTCAAGCAGGCAAGTAGACTTCTCTCTGGCACCTCACAGCCCCTTATTTTGTAAACAACTCAAGTCTCACTCGTACCTTCTTAATTGATTTTATTTGTAGACTGTAAATGTTGTTTGCATGTTACTTCAAAAGGAAGAAGAATTTAAATAAAGTGACAGAAATAGGCTCAGTACTCTGCAAACTGAGATCCTTCCTGCTTCCTAGCTAGTTTTTGCCTAAAATCCAATTCTGTCCTGTGTTCTTGTGAAGTCCATATTGAGTTCAGAAGGAATTAAACACTTTCATGTGGCCTTAGACAAAAGATTCAGCATTATGCAAGGACAGAATACTGCCATGGGTTAGGCCTTGAAGGGGACCTGCCCACCCAGGTACTAGTACTACTCAGGTAGGAACTATGATATTTGATAGAACCTGTTGAAAACCAGTAAAAATGCAATAAAACACTTATTTTTTTTTTACAATTGCTATCTCCTTCCACTTCTCTTAGGATGTAATTTAAAATACTGAGAAATTTAGAATACAATTAAAAACATTTAAAATGTAAATGATCACCTACAGAAAAACATAAGTCATACCTTTTCATACGTACACAAAGACAAAAATATAACATGAGTGAAAAGAAGGGAAGTCAGAGAAGATAAATCATCACCAAGAGGTAAAAACAGCTGGAGAATTAAAAATGGCTCAGGAAGAATAGATTTCAGTTGTTTTGAGCCTACACAGGATTTTCCAAGGGCAATATTTAATAAAAATAACCTTTTGTCTATGCAAAATAACACCTCCAAAAGCAATATGGTAGAATATCACCACATCAACAAAATTGAGACCAATCTGCTCTTTTGATAGTCATCAGAAATGAGGAATATCTCATCTGACTTCCGGACATCAATATTTATGGTAACTTCTTTGCCTTCATTTCTAGTCAATAGAGAGAAATAGGTACTTCTAAATTGCACAATTCATCCAGCCTATTTTAGTTATCACCCTTAAAATGAGATTAATTGCACTCTGAAAGAGCCTTTTTTTCTTCATTGTTTACAAAGAGAGTCTAGAAAACAAACTAGATATCGACATCTATGTTGTAGATGCCTGAAGTTAGAGGAAATGCATCCATTCCTTTATAGACCTAGCAAGAAACTGAAAAACAACCTCTTGTTTCCATTTTTTCTCTCATTATGCAGGATGAAACATTATTTTCTTCTCATCACATCTGTACCAACAAAAAAAAAATACAACCTATTTACTTATGAAGGTTATGGTATATAGATTTCTTTCTAATGAGTTGAAAAAAAAAAATATTCCAGAAAATGGACATAAACAGTGAAGGACTTTGCCGTTTTTACTCCTCAGCAATGCAAACAACAGTAAAACAAGACAGGAGATTTGAAACTTCTGACAGTGCTTAGTCATTTACTTTACCTGCTTCAGCACCTGGAGGTGCACACATCTATGGGGCCGGATGGGATCCACCCAAGGGTATTGAAGGAGCTGGTGGAAGTGCTCACCAGGCCACTTTGCATCATTTATGAGCAGACCTGGACAACCGGGGAGGTTCCAGCCGACCGGAGGGTAGCAAATGTGACACCCATCCACAAGAAGGGCCGGAAGGAGGATCCGGGGAACTGCAGGCCAGTCAGTCTGACCTTGGTGCCTGGGAAGGTCATGGAACAGATCATCCTCAGTGCCATTACACAGCATTTGCAGGAAAACAGGGTGATCAGGCCCAGTCAGCATGGGTTTGTGAAGGGCAGGTCATGCCTGTCAAACCTG
>VXBH01006916.1:0-42264 GCA_013400035.1 Rynchops niger | reverse complement strand
GTAGATGGGGTACTTAGGGACATGGTTTAGAAGTGGCTTTTGTCGGGGTAGGTTAATGGTTGGACTTGATGATCTGAAAGGTCCCTTGCAACCTCAGCAATTCTATAATTCTATGATTCTCAGTCCATGCAGCCACTTTTTGAAAAGGCCAAGTAGAGAGATAGAAAAAGATGAAATTTGAATCATGGTTGTTCCAAAAAGAAAGGTAAGAATATTTGAAACAAGGCTAAAGAATGAAGGAACAAAAAGGGTGGAAATTCACTAATTCTGTGCTACAGACTGGTTTCCTTTCATTTTATCTTACCCAACTATATTTTTCCTTTAACATTTGGGGGGGATTTCTGAAGTACGTCTGTACTATACATTTTCAAAACATTCAACATTTGGATACTGCCATGATTTTTACCCCATTTAAGGATGAATTCCAGGACAGAGACTTCTACCTAACTGCTACATATATCACTAGCATACTTTTCACATTAACACAATACATGTTCAGAATAAAGGTATCTGTTAGATATGGCTCTGCTACTCATCAGGCTTTTCTGTACCTATATAGAAGACAACTGAAAGTAGAGAAAGGAAAATTAAAAAAAAAAAAGAAATCAAACATTTTCTAACTTTCATTGATTTTTTTTAGAATATGATGCACTTCCTAGTCAACTGTAACAGTAATTAGATTTGTTAAAAACATACGCAAACAAACAACCCCCAGAAAAACCTTCATAATGATTTATGGTGATTATGTAATTAGCACCAAATAAATTGCTTCTTTAAATTAAGTTTTCAATGAATAAACAAGTAAGTAAGTCCATAGCTCATTCTAAATATGGACAATCTGTGTGCCTTTCTTAACCAGTCAATTCTTACTTGTCTCCATCAATATTCAACATATTTCTCTTGTTTACAAGCTGCGCACTGAGTTAAAGTGCTTTGAAAGATGAATGATTGAAAGACGGGCAACATATTCACTCCAGTGTGAAACTTCAGTTTAATTTTATTTAAATAAAAAACATTTTTTTTTGCTATTCCTCAGTAAATGGGGATGGGGAGAGAAGGCAGCATGGATGGAAATAGAAGAAGTAATCTTAAAGTGGTCCCTCCTTTCTGTTTACAAGTTTTTGGTGACAAAAAAGCTAGATTGCTTAGTGTGTGATCAGTTTATAGGATCTTCTTTAACTCTGATGAATTCCCTATCAAAATGCTGTCATAATTGTTGACTTCAATAACATGTTTTCTTTGACATATGGGTATATGCTCTGACTTCACCATCTGCAGATTGCATATTCATGGTGACTTTTCTCTCCGAAGCATTAAAACAAATGAGATAATCTCTGTGACTAGCACAACTTCCCAAAAACTTCACCAAAAGGCAGACTAGGCACATGAATGCTTTACATAAATATTAATGCAAAAAAAATATGTAACTAATCATTTGACATTGTTATCTAACCTTTTAGACTTTGCCCTCTTAAAATAAATAAATGCAAATGGCTAAAATTTAGAAGTCATACATACATCTGGAGAAAGAAACCTAAATCTAAAATGTGTAGAATGAACATCTTGTATACTTCAGCAGGAATGCAGCCCAGCTTGTTACTCATCTCAGGAAATTTGACATCATCCTATTTTAAAAGTACATGCCTAGCCTGAAAAGGCTGCTACTTTAAGTGGAGAAAACAGAAAACCCATCCAAGATAATGGTGTACAGCTAAGGGAGATAGCAACCAAAAAAAATGAATTAGAAAAGGCGATATCTGATAATGAAATCTTCCTTGGTAAAAGTTTAGTGGTGTTTTCTGCAGTAGCTATTTCCAGGCTCCACAGGGAGATATAAATAATAAGGTCCAAGCTGATAGTAAACCAAGGGATTTCTTTAGCTGCTGTGCTTTAGGAAATGCAGCTCCCAACCTCCATGTTGTTCTCACAGTGTTTTATAGCAGTAGCTGGCAACAAAAGGTATCAGTTGTTGATGAGTTTAGAATTAATAATTCAGCTGTACACAACCGCTATTTAGATAAAGTATACAAATAAGACAATTATTGTAAAAGTACATGAACAATTATGGTACATGAACAATTACTACTGTGTGTACATAAGCAATCATCTGTGCAAATAATAAAGAGTACCTCATATCATAATAACAGTTTTAATGATAAAAATTAGTCTACAAAGGCCCTGAGAAAGAAAAATATCACGAGGCAGCTTTAATCTATTTAGAATTCGCAATTATAGAAGGGGATGGCAGTATGGCCTATCATTAACAATTACAAGTACTTCCCATCAACAAACCTATTTTCAATAGCTTATAAGTTTGTCAAACTATTCATAACACCTTTTATATAACATTTCCTTTGGGGACTAGGTTATGAAAAATACAAACCAAAATACCTTGGCCAATTTCTAGAAAAAGGCTAAGGCTTTCACTGAAAACTCAACACGCTTTTTATGCTACAGGCATATTGACTCTCAGATAGCCTTTGTGTTAGAGAGGTCTATATCCCTTTTCCCCTGAAAATTTATTAGCAGAATTTATTACCATCAATTTAGAAGTAAATTTCTCAGATGCTTAACAGAGAGAGAGACAGTAAATTAGATTCTATATGCAACAGGTGTGATCCAGACCGTGCAAATGCATGACTTGTCATTCAACCCCATGAACAAAGAAAAAATGGGCTTATTAATGGTCTCATCTGAAGTTCAAACCCTACCAAAAGATTTGATGATTTGAATGTGTGGGGTACAGAGGTTGGTTATTTGAGGCTTATAATAGTAATAGGCTTCAGCAAGTAGCCTGGGTAACAAGAAAAAGGAAAATAAATTAAGTTTGGCGTGCATATGCTAGGGAAATAAATCAGATCTGAGATACTAGAAGGGGTGTAAGGGAAAAAGAGGTAAGAAATGAACTGACAAGAGAAGGCAGGGGTAGGTATGAAATTGTGGAGTCCTGTGAATGAGAACTACCATGACAGCAGGCAAGAAATTGAAGAGATAGCGATCAGAAAGACAGAATAGTTAGCCAGATGTACCAGAATAAATACATCTAGCAGTACATGGCATGAGTAAAGGGAGCTAATACATACATTTGGATAAGAAAAATCAGAAAGGAAATTAGAATAGAATCTGGGGGAGAATGGGGATGATAAATCAGCATGAAAGTCATCACTGGAGGACAGCAGAGAAAGGAAGTGAAAGTCACAGAATCACATAATGGTTGAGGTTGGGAGGAACCTCTAGAGGTTATCTTGTCCAAACCACTTGCTCAATCAGGTCCACCCAGAGACACCTGCCCAGGACCATATCCAGATGGCTTTGAATAGAGGCTCCACAATCTCTCTGAGCAAACTGTGCCACTTCTTAGTCCTCCTTCACAGTAAAAAAAAGTGTCTCCTGATGTTGAGAAGGAACTTCCCATGTTTCAGTTTGTGATTGTTGCCTTTGATCCTCTCACTGGGCAGCATTGAAAAGAGCCTGACTCTGTCTTTTATACAGCCTCTGCTGTGGTATCTGTGTACATGAATAAATCCACCCTAAGCATTCTCTTCTCCAGGCTGAGCAGTTTCAGCTCTCTCAGCCTTCCCTCCTGTGTGAGGTACTCCAGTCGCCTAAGCATCTTAGTGTCCCTTCACTGAACTCTCTCCACTATGTCCATGTCTCTTTTATACTAGGGAGCCCAGCACTGAACACAGCACTCCAGGTGTGGGCTCACCAGTGCAGAGGTAGAAGGTAAAGATCACTTCCCTTGACCTGTTGGCAACACTCCTAATGCAGCCCAGGGTACCATTAGCTGCCTTTGCCACTATCCCGGGTTGGGCGACACAGGACTAACTTCTCTTCTAACGCTGGGGAAAANTGGTTGAGGTTGGGAGGAACCTCTAGAGGTTATCTTGTCCAAACCACTTGCTCAATCAGGTCCACCCAGAGACACCTGCCCAGGACCATATCCAGATGGCTTTGAATAGAGGCTCCACAATCTCTCTGAGCAAACTGTGCCACTTCTTAGTCCTCCTTCACAGTAAAAAAAAGTGTCTCCTGATGTTGAGAAGGAACTTCCCATGTTTCAGTTTGTGATTGTTGCCTTTGATCCTCTCANATAAATTAGAAAGCTTGCTGCACAGTTTCTCTCTCCCTTGATGGCAGCAGTCCAGAGAACTTCTTGCCCCAGTGCTGGACGCCTGCGGCTTTCCTTTCCTTCTGAAGATGTTGCACTCTCAGCGTCTGATGTTTGCTGTCCACTGCTGGGAGCCCACAGCTTCATGATGGTATAATTGGCTGGGTATAATTCCTGTATATCTTATATTAGTATTGGGATTAATAGTTATTCTTTAGTATTGTTGTTAATTATTTAGTCTTATCCTATTAAATCTATTTATATTTTACCCTCGTGTTTCCTTGCTTTCCCCAATTCCCCTTTCTGGGTGGGGAGGGGTCATCAGGTGATAGAATAATTGTCTAAACGTCAATAGATTGTTATGGGTTTTCTCAAACCATAACAGCCACAAAGGCACATCTCTGTCTTATGTTCAACTTGGTGTCCATCATGACCCCCAGGGCCTTTTTTGCCAAGATGCTTTCCAGCTGGCCTGCCTCCAGCATGCACTGGTGCTTGGGTGCTCCCCAGGCGCAGGACTTTGCACTTCTCCTTGTTGAGCTTCATGAGGTTCCTACAGGCACATTTTTTCAGCCTGTCGAGGTTCCTCTAGATAGCAGAACAACCATCTGTTATATCTGAACAATCTGCTCTAGTTAAAGATGTCACAGCATACTGGAGGAGGATTGGGCTAGATGACCTTTAAAGGTCCCTTCCAACACAACACATTCTATGATTCTATGGTCAGCCACTCCTAGTTTGGTGTCATCTGCAGATTTGCCAAGGGTACACTCTGCCCAGTCATTAATGAAGATGTTAAACATTTTCATTAACCTGACCCTAGGGTACACTGATAGCTACCTGACTCTGACTGCAATATATGCCACTGATCAGCACCTGCTGTGTCCAGCCATTCAGACAGGTTTCAGTCTACTTGACATCCCTTTGGTGAAGCCATGCTGACCTCTTGTGATGATTTTCTTGTCCTTAATGCACCTTGAAATTGTTTCCAGAGTCAGCTGCTCCACTACCTTCTTGGGAATCAAGACTAGGTTGACCTGCCTGTAGTTTCCTTGGTTCTCTTTCTTCCTTTCTTGAAGATTGGGGTCACTTTTTATTTCCTTCAGTCTTCAGGCACTCTTCCCAGTCACCATTACAGATCAAAGATATCAAGAGTGGCCTTGCAATGACATCAGCCAGATCCCTCAGCACTTGTAGGTGAGACCCATCAGGGCGCATGGATTTAGGTATGTCCAGTTTGCAGAGGTATTCCCTGACCTGATCCTCTTCCATCAAGGGTACATCGTTGATTTTTGAAGCCTTTCCTGTCCCATCATCCCAGACCCTTTGCTCATCAACCCTGTCCATCACTCCTTCACAGGGCTGCTGGTGAGTCTCTCACTTTAATGTTATTCTTGGTTTAAAGCCCTCCTTACAAGTTTAGCCATCCTATTGGCAAAAATATCTTTGCAGACCCTTAGTGAGGTGGATCCCATCTCTCCCAAGTAGAGATCAAGTGATCAGGTGTTCAAAAAAGGAGTGGCTGGGCAGACAAGAGCAATAGAAACACAACACTGAAGGACTACATGAAAAGTTAGCTGGAGAACTTCAAGTTACTGACTTGTCCTCTCATACCTATGTGGTAATCCAATCTGATTTTCTTATGGACCATAATTAGGTGCTCACTGAAGGTTGCGTTCACTTCAGCTGGTAGTGAACCATGTCATAAGTGTTTGTGCACTGAAAATATCGAGACAACGTTAAACACTCCAGCAAAGAACTACGAAATCTAAGTACCAGCTAGCAAAACCTTGCACAGAGGTACAGTANNTTATTATTAAATAATGTGTCTTATGTGAGAACAGTACACAAATCTATGGATGTTCCAGAGGGCAATTAAGCAGAGATCCTAAGTTCCATGCTGAGAGTTAGAAAGATGACCACGGTCTCTCCCTCATCAATGCTTCATGACCCACTGAAGGGGGTTTGAGATTTGTGTTCTGACATAATAGGAGCTAAAAGTCATAATCACCCCAGCTATTGGCAAAGTGCTGGGAAATAATCTTAGCTATCAAAGGAGACTGAGGTAGTATAAAATTATTTATTTTAATCGTAAATATGTTTGGAGGCACAGACTCTGAAAATTGTTTCAAGAAAGGTATGGTGAAGAAGGAGCTAAGGAACTTAATTTTGTTTTTAAATTTATCGCTGTTTCAGGGAATGTAATACTAAAGCCTCCTGCAAAGACACATGAGACACAAAAATCCAAAACTGCCGAGTTCCTAGGCTATAGAAGCTACACAGCCTACTCCAGGATCTACTAAAATATTCTTTTTAAAATGTGTTGCTTTTTCTTTGTTCTCAGGCTGTGCTTTCCTGGTCACATTAACACATAATTAAAGGGTCACAGATGAAGACATTTTGCACTGAAGGGGAAATTGGCAGGCACCTAGAATATCCAAGACATCCAGGTGCTGACAGATTCATTAGAACATCTTTACTCCACCCAGAACCAGTCTTAAAGATCAATAGAACATTGATTTTTAAGGCAGAGGCACCTCTAGTCATCTCCTGAAGAAGAGAGCAGATGATAATTGATGTATGCTGGAGAGCATGGTGCGCAAGCAGAGTGATTTATTAGCAACTAAAACTAAGGCAGAAAAGCATCAACTTGATTGTTTTCCTACAGAGTCAGAAAGAAAACCCACATAAAATGTCAGAAACTGTTACTGATGGTCTCTACTGGCCTGCAAGAACAAATTGTCATTTGGTGTTCTGTAAACAGCATTCCAAATTAAATTGCATGAATATAGAAAAAAAGCAGTTAAAACACGGATCAAATGCTGATCATTTAAAGACTTTATTTCATCGCTGAATAGTCCAGCTTGTGACAGGACTTTGAATAACCCTGTCCCTGTTCCCTCAGAAAGGCTGGAAAAGTAATAACAGGCTTATAATGAAAAAAAAAATTAGATCCAAACAACAGGAGAANGTTATTCTTGGTTTAAAGCCCTCCTTACAAGTTTAGCCATCCTATTGGCAAAAATATCTTTGCAGACCCTTAGTGAGGTGGATCCCATCTCTCCCAAGTAGAGATCAAGTGATCAGGTGTTCAAAAAAGGAGTGGCTGGGCAGACAAGAGCAATAGAAACACAACACTGAAGGACTACATGAAAAGTTAGCTGGAGAACTTCAAGTTACTGACTTGTCCTCTCATACCTATGTGGTAATCCAATCTGATTTTCTTATGGACCATAATTAGGTGCTCACTGAAGGTTGCGTTCACTTCAGCTGGTAGTGAACCATGTCATAAGTGTTTGTGCACTGAAAATATCGAGACAACGTTAAACACTCCAGCAAAGAACTACGAAATCTAAGTACCAGCTAGCAAAACCTTGCACAGAGGTACAGTATAAGCACACCATCTTGCCTACATCTCTTAAGAGGGATGTCTTATATATAATATTTAAAACAAATCCCTAATTCTCGTTTATAAGGGAAACCCACAACACTACAAAAATAAAACCAACACAAATGAAATAACAACTGTCCACATAATTTCTTTGCCAATTTCATTATGCCTAACTATATTGCCCTTTAATATTGTAACACTTATAAAAAAGAATTATAAGCATCTTTATAACTATATTATTGTTAATTATATTATTAAAATCTATTTATTAAATTATAATGTATTTGTATTAAATTATGTTTATATTATTATTAAATAATGTGTCTTATGTGAGAACAGTACACANAGCCTACTCCAGGATCTACTAAAATATTCTTTTTAAAATGTGTTGCTTTTTCTTTGTTCTCAGGCTGTGCTTTCCTGGTCACATTAACACATAATTAAAGGGTCACAGATGAAGACATTTTGCACTGAAGGGGAAATTGGCAGGCACCTAGAATATCCAAGACATCCAGGTGCTGACAGATTCATTAGAACATCTTTACTCCACCCAGAACCAGTCTTAAAGATCAATAGAACATTGATTTTTAAGGCAGAGGCACCTCTAGTCATCTCCTGAAGAAGAGAGCAGATGATAATTGATGTATGCTGGAGAGCATGGTGCGCAAGCAGAGTGATTTATTAGCAACTAAAACTAAGGCAGAAAAGCATCAACTTGATTGTTTTCCTACAGAGTCAGAAAGAAAACCCACATAAAATGTCAGAAACTGTTACTGATGGTCTCTACTGGCCTGCAAGAACAAATTGTCATTTGGTGTTCTGTAAACAGCATTCCAAATTAAATTGCATGAATATAGAAAAAAAGCAGTTAAAACACGGATCAAATGCTGATCATTTAAAGACTTTATTTCATCGCTGAATAGTCCAGCTTGTGACAGGACTTTGAATAACCCTGTCCCTGTTCCCTCAGAAAGGCTGGAAAAGTAATAACAGGCTTATAATGAAAAAAAAAATTAGATCCAAACAACAGGAGAACTGCAAAAACTCAGTAGTCTTTACAATGGAAAAAACAAAAACATACCTTCTTTTCAAAGCAACCAAAACTTAAACTTCTTTAGGAATGACAGCTTTCAGGTGTAGAATGTGAATACATAAATAGATAGTGTCACACCAAGCCTCCAGCTCTCTAAAATCAGGGAAATGAACAACATTTCTGCTCTTTGATTACACACACTTAGTTTGATTAGAAAGGACAATGAAATTATTACTTCAGCTCTACTGAACTCTGAACTTATCTCAAGAAGACACTCTTTCACCCACATCGCTTCCTCCTTTTACCTTCCAATTTTGTACAACAACCTTCAAAATCCATTTCACACTACAAAAACAACAAGAGCCCTGTGTCTCTTGAACTTTTGTTGAACCTGTGTTTGCCCGGTAGACTCAACTGCAGATGCAGGAAGTGCTGGTATACAACACTCTTGCTAGAACAGTTTCACACATACCCCAGTGACATATATTTAGAAATCATAGCTCTCTAAATAGGCACATAGGGCACAGCTGAACAGAATTACACATTACACATTACACATTAAACATTGAAGAGACAGGTAGTTAGTTTTGCTTCCTCCAAGCCAAAAAATAATTCCACAAAAACATCATACTACATAGGCTGAGAAGCCGTGGCAAGGATTGTCAACAACCTCATACATCCCACTGAATATAACACAAGATTATGCATTTTTCTAGACTTCACCACCACAATTGCACTTAATTTCTGGGCTAAGGTTCACAGCCCTTGGAGAATGTATGAGATCCTTCTACTTTGTCCACCACAGTGTATTCAGGAAAAGGCATCCCAGGACCTCTCCAGGTCCACTGTAACTCCAAAAGTCATTCAGAACAATTTGGACCATACACCAAAAGCAACAGAAATTAGCAACATATATTTATGCCACTTAAAGTTCCCATCAGGGAGGACTGTCTGTGTACAAATTGATACTGGGCATAACAGATGGTGAAAGACGCATTGCTCACTGTAAAAAAGTGGCAGTACAAGACAGCTAAATTGCTGACCAAAAGGACAATCCTGTTTTCAGTCCGTCATCACCTGTTACAAGACAGCCTTTCTCTGTGGCTGTTAACTGCTTGATTAGTCCAGCTGTAATGTGAAACTTTATCCTAAAGGTGCAGTTGCGCAAGCAGCTAAGCTCATCTAACAGTGTGCTGCTGTTGGGAAAGGGCTGTTCTAACTCCCTTTGTGTCCTTCCGCCTTTCCACCATCCACCTCTTGAGCTGTCTTTCACATCTTCTAGCAGCCCTGGTATGCGCTGGATCCTTCACTGGGATGCAGCTAAGGTCTGGAGATTATTTGGATTCAGAATATGAGAGCAAAGAAACCTTTAGGATAATTGCATCGTATACGATTGCTTCTAGGCAGCTAAATTTAAAAAAAAAAAGTAAATTAGATCTGTGGGATTTGCATGAAATTCAGCAGCCCCAGAAATCAGTTTTCAGGTGAAATAGTACAACTACACCACATTTTATTTCATTGTGGCTTTTTACATCTTTCTCTTGCTGTAATGAGACTCATACACTTTATTCAGCACAAACAGTAACAAATTGAGTTCTTAGATCCTAATAAAATTTTGTGGCTGTTGCAGTTACTATATTGGAAAGAAAGTGGAAAAACTAAGCTCACCGGGAGGTTGGAGGGAAAAAAAGTCTATTTGCTCTTGATACTATTTAGATAGGTGCTAGACAAAGCCCTAACTCACACATTCACTATGTCTGATTGTTCATCAGCTTTGCATTTCTTGAAGGCACAGGTGTCTAATTATAAGTGCTAGTAGCTCTTATTCAAGATATATGGTTCAGATAAGAAAAATCAATGCCTTCATAAAGAAAAAGATTTCAACCAGTGGTACTACTGCTCCTTCAGAAGGTTTAGGGTGTAATAACATTAAAAGTATTGTAGCAGTCTCAATTTTTCATTTTTATTTGTCCCGCATATCCATTTTAAAATGTTTAATAACTTTACAATGCTTCTCTTAGAATAAGAGAGAAACTAAGAACAATATGGGAGTCACTACCTGAGTCCAGGATTGAAGAGTTTGGATTCAGCTCAGCATAAATTGAAAACACTGGTGGATTTAGGATTATTTATGTCTAAGATGCAAATTATAAGACACTTTGGAGCTGAAATTGCGTATTTAATGTAAACCTAATTCCCATTTAATAATGAGTACAAGACTGACTGCCTCAGAAGGGTGACAAGCAATTATTCCCCAAATGCAGAACATTTTTGTCTCAAACAAGAAAGCATCATATTGTATAAAAACACATCTCTCCGATTTTTTCAAATCCTTTCCTCTTCTTGAGATAACAAGGCTCCTCTGTTCTGTTACTAACAGTCAGAGATAACTTTACATAATAATTTTTGGTGGTGTCCCAGACCAAAGCAAAGATAACAATACAAAAGCAGATAGTAACATTTACTCCAAGAAAGCTCAAACTGAGAAGCAAACAAGTGAGGATAATTTTCCTCACTTGACAAGGGAAGGATAAGAAAGCTCAATTAAAATGCATACAATAAAATGCATACATACTTATGTTACTAATAAACTTTCCCTTTGAAAAGCAAATTTCACCTAAATATTGTGACAATGAGGATTTTTAAAGTGACTTTTTATGAAGTATTCCTGAACTCTACAGTTGTAATTTTCTCTTCCAGCACAGAGAGGTATACCAAATCTGTTAATGGACAGATGTAAACCAGTGATACAAAACTGGAACTCAGTGTCCTGATTACCTAACCCACCAGCCTAATTTTTCCAGTTTAATTTCTGACACAAAAGCATTTTTTAAAATGTATTTCCCCATTTCCCTTTACCCATGAACTTATTCATTTAAATTCTTGTAAAAGTACAGTTGGGCGACTGATTTTTCCTAATTGAGAAATTTTATGTATTTTTATGTTCCTATCAAGGTTTTCTCCAAACTAAAGAACTGATTTCTACCTGTGTGCTTTCCATTTAATTAATGGATAGTCGTCATTTATCTATGAGATGTTAAATGACTCAATAAAGGCAACCTGAAGTTAAAGAGATTATATATCAATCACAAGACTGAGATTGTCATTAATCATAAGAAAATATAAAAAGTTCTCATGAGATTACTACTAATTACTTTAAATCCAAGGTTATCATCCATTTCCATGTACAAGTAGTGTGTATTCCTGCTAATGTAAGAGTTTCAAGCCACAAATTCATTGAATAAATATAATTTTTCACTACAGACACGAAGGTCTATTAAATCTTTCTTATTTTAAAAGCATATCTAATGGGGATATGGTTTATACTCTCTTCTTAAAGTAAAAGCAGATTTAATTAAAATGACTTAAAAATTACCCTGGAAGAACAGATGGCTTCAATGTAAACATGAAGTATCTTGCAATTTGTGTACTATAAATTGAAAATTGATTTTAGGATTTCCCTGTGTGTTTAGGCTTACAATTTAAAATTTAAAATCAAGGGGAAAAAATACTAACCACTGTTGTTGTCAAATAATTTCAGATTATGAAGTTAGAGTTTATATTTATTTGTTTCTTTAACACCAAACATTATTCGTGCTGTTATTCCAGCTTTAGTTGACAAACTTGCATTGCATTTTTAAGAGGACTTCAAAATCTAAGAAGCCAGTATTAGAAGGGTGTCTGTTGCAGTATATACATAAGCAATCAATTGGGTACTAGCACATGTATACTTGAGAATATGAACCAGTGCCTTTGCAAGTAAGCTGCCCTGCTCCAAAATGAAAAGTTTCTCCACAGGAATGAAAACAATTCATTTGTTTAACAATTTACTACAGACAAAAACCTTCAGTTGCTCTTAGGGGTGTTCATTTAGCAGAGGACATGCTTTACAACTTAAAGCACTTGAGAAACTTGGTTATATTTTGCTAGTACCCAATGCTACATACTCTCTTTTAATGTAATTTCAACACTGTACAAACCTTTCCTCAATCTCAAATGTTTGCCACAAAAATAGAAACAATAGTACTAACTTTCTTCATAGGCAACTCGTTCCTCCCTTTCCTTTATCTAGTCTCCATTGTGGAATACTCAATTACTTGGTAGGGAACACCAGAAGATTGCAGCCATTGTGATGGAGAAGTGGGGTGCAAAAGAAGCATCAGCCCTTGGGATAAATTCCTGATTATTTATACATGATTTGCACTTTGTCTTATGTTTGGACATGACAATGAACATCAACAGAGAAAAATCTATGGAGTGACCTACAACGAGATTTGATCCCATAGATTTTTGGAAGATAAGCTGTTAGCTACGACAATAATTTGTATCTGTTACCTTGGCAATTCAGAAGTGGTTCAGAAATGTTTGGTTTATTCCTAGCTGTTCAGGATGTTTTAGTTGTTTTTTTTTTTCCCCTCACATTTTCTTTCCTTACAAATCTATTGTATTTGGTTATGCTGGCCAATTAGTGTTACTATTCCTCTTACAGTGTGATCCTCACACCTACTTATGAATGTTATTGCAGTATTTAATTTGCTACTCAGCTGTCATATGTCAAAAAAATAAAAGGACACTCATGCTATCATCTTCTCACTGTTACATGTTTACTAAACAGTTTCTAAAGCCACAACCAGACCTGCACATGAAAATTTTTAAAACAGGAAGACTATTTTACATATCATTCCAGCTTCCACCTAGATCAAATCAGTCACTCAAACAGGAGATGCACATCTGCACTTGGAAGTTTTTTCTTGCTTGCATTTAATACAGTCAAGAATAGTCAAAATTCTCTTCCTTTGTTTAATAATGCATAAAGGCTATGCTCATTTGCGATACAATCACAAACCCTTAGGGTAAATTAAACATTTGTGCAGATAGAAACTGTAATTATTTTTTTTAGGTCACAGAAGGGTTTTTCCTTGTTTTTCTTTGTCTGTGTTGTGGGTGGTATAACCTTTGTGTGTGGCACATCTGTCAGCCACCGTGCAATTTGTCCACTCCTCAGGCAATCTGTCAGTGAAGTTTCAGTCATCTGATGTCCAGTCGGCTCCTAACTATATTCCTGCTCCATAGCTGCCCAAAAGCCAAAACACCATGCCAACGACACACAATCTTGAAGACTGCTTTGTAATCTCATGCTTAGAAAAGCAGATTCTAACATTTTCTTTCAAGCAATTTGTTTCTACAATAGGCTGTGTTGAATTTAAGAAAACGTATTCAGGATTGCATGGCCAATAATCACATATTAAATACCATTGTTTTTAACTTATTCATTTGCTTCTTAAAACATTACTTAGTCCTGAATTGTTCCTGACAGCAGGAATTTCACACACCATGAAGAGAAATTTGAAAATTTTGTTGAGAAACCTGTGTAACTGAAATACTCTGTTTTTCTGAAGTTCTTAAGGACCTTTAATGCTAAACTGATATTTTAAAATCAATTTCCTAGTTTATGGTTTAGGATTTCTGTGTTAATCAAGCTATAAATTGCTAANTTGCAGGTTGAATATCCGTACAACCAAATGAAGCTGATATTCAGAACTATTAGTTCAGGGAAAAAAGCTACAAAGGAAAAAAAAGGTTTCTGTAAAGTTAAGAAATCTTTAAGCATAGCAATAACGAAATACATTAAAAACTTTACTGTGGAATTTCAAAAGCAACTTCCACAGGATTGATTTAAAAAGCATCTTGAGATAAAATGACAAAATTAATCAGTCACTATTTTATCACTGCTAGTTAATAAATCTGTGTCTGACTATATAGTTAATTATTTTATATGGACATCAACATACATCCGTGGATGAAAATAAATCACTACACTTTTGCAACAATCGGCACTCTACAAAAATTGAGCCTAAGGAAAATGTTCATATGGAATTTATGGAACAAGAGAAAATTTGAAATAAAATTACTCATTAAGAAAAATAAATGTCTGAAAATTGAGGAAAATATATCCCCCTTCCTAATATTTGCCATTTCATTTTTGAAGTGGAGGACATTTGCTTGCAATGCAGGTCAGTGCAAATTTTGAGTTAATATTTTCCTTATTATTTAGACCTTTTAAGTAAGCTTGTTTTATTTGCAGGGTTTTTTTTCACTCAAAAGTGCAAGCAAGAAGTTGCTAGCTGAAATATATTTTGAAACAATGTGTTTTAAACGAATGCTGTAGACTCTTGATTTAGAAGCATTCCAATCTGGTAACAGCAATTTGTGTGATCTTTCCAATTAAACAGATTTAAATTTCATACATCTAAAAATTTTCAAATGAATCGTTTACAAGAAGGAGATATTTGCAGAAATTATGTTGAGAAGAAAGCTGAATAATATTATTAGAAAACTATCTTTGCAAATACTATTTGCAAACACAAAATGAGACAAAACATTCAGTATGAATAATTCATCACATTCCTCTGAAAATTCAGTTTCAAAATTAACTTATACATCAACACTTTTTATATTTTTGAGGGACTGAGTAGAGCATAATCTTTCCACTTCTGAAAGTTTGCAAACTACAAAGAAGATGTATGTACACACAAAGACACCACCAAACCCCACATCTCAGAAAGTTTAAGATTAGCTTCATCTACATTTTGTAAGAATACACATTTCACATATGTTTTCTTGTCTAAATGTCGGCAGTATACACCCTTATTAGGCAAACTGTCAAGAACTGCACAGGGTTTGCTATGGCTGAATATCAATCTGCAAGTTGTTCGTAGTCTAATCTCACCATCTGACAAATGTTAATGGTTTAGCAAGGCAGCAGTTCCATTCAAGGAAGAAATGTTACCTATGAAGAGAGAAAGCGCAAATGAGACCCTACAGTAATAACTGTTAATATGACTTGCTTATGCAACAGCAATTTCAATTAGTCTTTATAAATCCATGTCTGATGCAGACATTTACATTTTCTTTATTTTGCACATCCACCTGTATGAAGACTCCTCAGTCATTCATATTCATGTGCAATGAGGAAATTAAGCTTTAAAAAAAACCTAAACAAACAACTGTGATAGTTCCTGAGCTAAAGAAAATAAATCAGTTGTTTTGCTTTTCAACCCTATTTCACAACTTCAGGCAAACAGAAATAAATGATAATTGCTGTCCACTGAAGAGTGAAGCAGACAAAAACACTTTCACAGCTTCCATTAAATTCAGTGTAAATCCCTTGTTATTTACTGAAGATGTCTCAGTATTTCTGTAATACACTGGTGGTTTACTTCTACTTAAAAACAAATCTTGTTTTTAATGAAGGGATCTTTCTTACTAACCTAATGGATAAACTCAAACCTGAACTTTTTAGCATTAGCATTAACATTAGCATCAGCATTACCATTACCATTATCATTAGTATTAGTATAGCAAGATGGATTAAATACCTGGTGGGAGGGAAGAAAGGATGGAGAAGAAGGGGATTAGAATCATAAAATCATTGAATGGTTTGGGTTGGTAGGGACCTTAAAGATAATCTATTTCCAACTCCACTGCCATGACCCAGCAGGGACAGCTTTCACTAGACCAGGTTGCTCAAAGACCCATCCAAACTGGCATTGAACAATGCCAGGGATGGGCGACCTCTCTGGGCAACCTGTTCCAGTGCCTCACCACCCTCACAGTAAAGAATTTCTTCCTTCTTCAGATATTCAATCTGAATCTGTCCTCTTTCACTTCGAAACCATTACCCCTTGTCCTATCTCTCCACTCCCTGATAAAGAGTCCATCCCCATTTTTCATGTAGGCCCCCTTTAAGTTTGATGTGTAAGGAATGAATGCTGAGTCATCTCAGTATAGCAATAAAAGAAAACTATGATAAATTGATATACACTTTTAACATTAAAGCCGTGATGGTCAGAAAACATCAAGATCATAAAACACTCTTTAACATAGCAAAATCAGGAAGAGAAAATCAGGGTAAACTTAGTCACGCACAGTTTTATCCTTTAACTCTTTATAATGAATCTATAAGAATGCTGGTCACATTCACAATTAGTTTGACTAGAAGAGGGAAAAAATTATATTGATTTTCTATGGATTGACAATTTCAGAAAGAATTATTTTAAAAATAACTTTGTTATAACTGTAATTCCATTTAAAAGATCCTATCCACTAAGAAGTTAAGGTTTTTACAGCTTTAGAGAGGCATTTATATGCTTAAAATATCATAACCTTTGCTATTAAAATTTCTTCTTGCAACTAATCTTTTCTTATTTTCCTACCTCTGTGACTGATACTGTTTTTGTCTTTGCTTTATTGCAATTTTATAGCCTTATTCAACCTCTTTATTTTTTTTTGCTATTGGCCATCTATCTCCTATAGTTTCTGCCTTCACTTCTTCATTTGCTGGGTTTTTTTTCTTTTTAAATATCACTGAAGAAAAACAGGCAATTAACAAATCCAAATTTAAACTATTTTATTTACTCTAGATACATAGAGTATCTAGAGACATCTCATCTGAAAAATCAGTAGCCTTTTGGTCTTGAATCCCTTGTGTCAATTTTCATTTTTTCTTTCTAGAGTATTAAGTCATGTTATGGGCTCAGACTCATCCAAGGCAAAACTAAGCTATTTCTATTAGACGGGCAAAGGTCTTTTTTTCACTGTACGTTGTGATCACTATATCTGTGGACAAGATTACTAAAGTGTTGCAAAGGTGCTCTTTCAGACATATTTTTTATATGTGTAGCGGGTTAGTAGTTCCTTGAATTATTTTACTAAATGGTCAAATTTGAAGCATGAGGAAAAGATTTATTTAACAGAGGAAATGCCAGTATTATCTTACGGAAGAGGATTGCTGCAACTAATGAAAGACTGAGAATAAAATCTAAACAATTTCATAATTAAATTTGTAGAATTTATTCCTGATATTTTTTTTTCCTAACGTTTTAGAATATTCTAAAATGCAAGCTTCATTGCATGCAAGAAACCACATACTGTGATCGGGGTACTTTCAGACCTTCTATAATATGTCAAGATTTTTCAGTGTCTCCAAGTGTATCAAATATGACAAAAATAAATTTCAAAATTTTATTTCTAGTCCCAGCATCTTCCTTATTTTTTCCTACACTTTTTCCATGAATTTATTATCTTTATCTTGGGATAGTTTAGGATCCCTATTATTCTATTTTAAAAGCCATTTTAGAATTCCACTGCTCTGCTAGTTAGAAAAATTCTCCTAATCCTGAGCCATATAACCTTGATATATTACTTTAATGGACTCATAGAAGTAGTCATATCCCCTCCATCAGTTTCAGTTTCCCAGGCTCCAATTAGGATAGGGGTTCAGATCTCTATTAATTGATGATAGAAAATAGTAGTAATGGAAATGTTATGCAGTGCAAACTCTCTCCACTGCAGAATTCTCTTAAGAATGATAGCTGATAGATTCCTCCACGAAATACTCAGCTGCATGATATTTTCAAGTTATTCCCGTAATTAACAAAAAAAAAATCAAAAAAGCTCTGCTTGAAAAATGCTCTCAGATCAAGGTGTCTTGAATTGATTGAATTGATTTTAAGTAACAGGACAGAAAAACATGGAGTTATGCATAAGGTTCAGTTATTTCTGTAAATGTATGTAAAAGAATATATTTTAAAAATTAAGTGAATCATCTTTTGAGAATGACTACACTGAAAAGTTTAATCTTGAACTGGAGAGTTCAAGGGATTTAAGGTAAAGAAGCGCGTAATTATATTCATTATCGGAGCCTGTTTCCTAAGGTAAGGAAGGAGACTGGTATGCAAGGAGGGGCTACCTAGATGAATCATCTAACAATAATAAGAAGAAGCAGAAGCTGTTGAAGACAGTGTCTGACAGCAAGGAAACTGCATACAGGCAAAAGGCCATTCCAACCAGGTCTTTCCAAGAACAATGTTACTGTTTTCTTCATGCAGGGAAGGGAAAAAAAGAACAAAGGAAAAAAGTGAAACCACTCCACACTGACTTATGGCCTAAATACATTGTAAATAATTAACATCAATTTTCATTAGGAAGGTAAGATATGACTGTAATTATTCCCCTAATAGGAAATATGAAAGCAAAAATATGTACAGCTGAGGTGCAATAATTTATAGTCTACTCTTCAGGCAATGAGGCAAGGGAGAGGGAAAGAGGAGCAGATAACCACTATTGCAAAACAATGATTGCTACAAAACTAACCTGTGGTATTACAGGAAAAACAGCTATGGATCTGTCTCTTCTGGAGCAGGTATCCAAGAACTGCAAAATGGCAAACATGGCATTTATTCATAAAACCAGAAAAACTACAGATCTCTGACTGAACTCAGATTTATGCATGGTCTTAAAACAGTTTTTGAAGGAGACAGCAATCAAAGACACAGATTAAAATGGAAAATGGTATAAAATGCAAGACTATTTTTATCAAAGGTCAGACTTTACGATGTCAGACTAACCTAATATCTCTTTTTTAATAAGATAATTCACTTCTTAATCAAGAGAAATGCAGTAAATGTTATCTAGCTAGATTTAAGTAAATCACTTCACTCAGTGCCTCAGGAGAATTTATCCTTTAAGGTGAGGAATGTGGGAATTAGTGCAAAACAGTGAGATGATGCATTGGGTGTCCTTGGCAAGACGCTAGCAGCTGGTGGCTGCAGGGGTGGCTTCTGTGAGGAGAGGCTGGAGCAATACCCTGACAGATACAGCCAGTTCCAGGCAGCTCCAACAGACCCTGAGGCCTCAGCCAAGGTGATGGCACCTGTGGGAAAAGATATTTAAGAAAGAGCAAAAACACTGCACAGTAGCTGTGTGAGAGAGAGGGGAGTGAGGAAAAAAAAACATGAGAGAAACAGCTCGGCAGACACCAAGGCCAGTGAAGAAGTGGGGGGAGGAGGTGCTCCAGACACCTGAGCAGAGATTCCCCTGCAGGCCATGGAGAAGACTGTGGTGTAGCAGGTTGTCCTCCTGCAGCCTATGGAAGACCGCTCTGGAACAGATATCCATCCCACAGTCTGTGGAAGACACCGTGCTGCAGCAGGTAGACATGCCCTGAGGGAAGCTGCAGATGCAGGGTGGAGATCCCACACAGATTTTCTGGTAGGAAGCACGTCCCGAGAAGGACCCATGCTGGCACAGGGGAAAAGTGTGAGGAGGAAGGTGCAGCAGAGAGGAGCTGTTAAGAGTTCCATTTCCCTTTCCCCTGTGCCACTCAGTGGGGAAGATAAAGGAGCGGAAAACGAAGAATCGAAGTTGAGCCTGAGAAGAAGGGGGAGAGGTGAGGTGAAAGTGATTTAGCTTTTTTTTCTCATCATATTTCTCTATTTTTAATTGGCAATAAATTAAATTAATTTCCCCAAATCAATTCTGTTTTGCCTGTGATGATAATTGGTGAGTAAACTACCTGTCTATCTCACACCACAAGCTTTTCCATCTTTTTTTTTCCCCTTTCCTGTTGAGGACGTGGAATGAGAGAGAGGCTGGTAAGAGTCTGGCATCCAGCAAACGTCAACCCACCATAGATAGTTAACAAACTGGCTAAGTGCAATGAGTAATATTGAAAGGGCAGTTATTACAGTAACAGAGTTATGGGGGGTCAACTTGCTGCCCACCTTTTTTGCTAGTTACTTCCTTGTGATGTGCACCTGTAACATTTGTAGATGACAAAGTCAGAAGATACAGGCTCTGTTGAAGATACATCTCCAACTTGATTGTCCTGCAGCCTAGAGTAATAGAATGGGATTGACATGCAGACATACAGTTTAAAAATTGCATTCTTAGGGACCAATGACAATACATGCATCTTTTGGTTCTTTCCCCTTATTTTCTGCTTTTTCTTGCTCTACTCTCTATGTGCCTCTTTTCTTCTCTGTGATTAATTTCTTTTCCCCTTATTCTACTAGGCAGAAAGATTCATGCTAGGTAAAAACACTTTGTTGGAAGACCAATTTTTCACCATTGAACAGAAAATCCGGACTTCTGAGTTGTCTTAATAGCAGTTGCTATGGTGACATGCAGGTTGCAACAGTGTCTCTGATTCTCCCTCATGATTTCTAGCTCCATAATAAAGGAGTTGTGCATCTGTGAATGGTTTCTGATGAGCTTTCTTTAAGGAAACACTGTAAGGCTTTAAGCACTTCTTCTCCTACCCATTTGTATGGATAGTTTATGATAATCCCCATATCCAAAATCAAGACATAACGCAGAGGCTCTTACTAATTCATCTCAAATGAATGCTACTGGTGAATTGGGCTGTAGTATAATCAAGGGAAAGGAGATCTCTAGAGTAAATATGATCAGTCTCCAAACCAAGTTTTATTTTAATTTGCAATTATCCCTGTGCTCTTTGCCTTAACACTGCAGTTCTACTTTGCAAGTAGTGGTGGCTTCTACACTTCTCAGATTGGCACTGCATATATGAAAAAGCATCTCGGCTTTCTAGTATTCAAGGTAGTGTAATAAGAGACCAGATGATTACGTAGAACTTCAAAGTGGTTACTGTATCATCCATATTAGTACTACAAAAAAAGCAAAGCAAAGCAAAGGATAGCTATTTCTATCCTTTCCCATTAACACTTCATTGTCTTCCCACCCACTTTTAAGCTAAGCAGCAGACAAGGAAACTTCAGTGTTGGTTTGAAACTCCATTGTTCAAAAGTAACAACCTAACATACTATAGTATAGTAAAGTATTTCAATTTGTCTACAAACAATAGCTCTTCCACACATGCTAATGGGTGCAGGCTCGAGTTGTTCTTGAACTAAAAAGAGAAGATAACACACTTATTTTTGATTGACGTGTGTATCCTGTTTAGGAATCACATGGGTTAAAAGCAAGTTGTCAATGCTGTGTTGCAGCAATGCTTGCAGCCTCATCTAAAACCTGTTAAATGTCAGTTTATTACTTCTATCGGCCAGCTTTTCTCTGGAACAGCCGTTAAGTAGAGCAACATATGTCATCAAGTATCTTACCTAGCTAGCCTTTATTCTTAAATACTTAAGGACAAATATTCTAAACCAGAACATAAGAAAGATATAGACTCAACCCATACCAAACAGAGATTCAACAACAATAATGAGAAGAGAAAAACTAGAGAGTTGTCAGGACTTTAAAGGAAACTTGAGTTGAATTTGTTACTTTATATTCTTTGGGAGACCCAGGAGCATGTCTGGAAAATAGAGGGACAAGCTGACAAATAATAGAATAAAGATCATCAGGGAGTTCAGTGGCATCTGCACAAGCCATGTGTCAGCATTACATAGTTTTAATGGAGCTGAGTAAAAATGAGATTTCTTATGCCACAGCACTACCTTCCACATTTTTTAACAGAGGTAATTACCAAGGAATGGAGTTCAGCAGAAACAGAATAGTTTTAGCTGTATTACTGCACAGCTCTATGTGTCATGTGATCTGCCAGATATGAAGAGTTTAGGAGTGAGCACACCCTTGCCTTTCTCTCCTCTGCGACGTTGCTTAGGCAGGAGGTGTGCTTCCATTTTGTCCCAATAAAAAGAATAATGTAAGCCATCATAACCACACCCATTGTTCCCTCTAGTTTTTCCCCCTGTCTAGTTATACTGCCAGAGACCCTGAGTAATAGAATCTTCATTGATGATCTCAAAGGTCCTTTCCAACCATGAAGATTCTATGATCCTAATTCTATGATTCTATAATGGCATTTACTTCTTTCTGAACTTTTCCAGAATCATTCTTATTTCCCTCCCATCATGAAATATACTTAGGTCCCTCTGTTAAGTGTTGTCTACAAATTAAGTAAAAATACTATCTCTCTGCCATCTTCTGATCATTCATTAAAATATTGACAAGTTTAAGTCCAAGGACCTTGCAGAGTTCAGGTTAATACATTTTTCCCTTTTAAGAAGGAACTGCTAATAGCTACTCTCTAATATGATTTTCCAGTGGGTTTTCAAACATTTAATACTGTCACGTACAGCAGTCTTTGAAAACTATCATCTGAAGCAACATCAAAAGTCTTGCTAAATTCAAGATACAGGACATCTCTGTATGTAAGATCTGTTACAGAAGCAGAAAAAGTTACATGAGTTTACTTGTTCCTGGTGCTTACATATCCACTAAATAAAGCTAGTCAATAAAATTTTGTCTGGAAACAGAATCATCCACTCTATAACACATGATCCTCCCTTTCTTTTTAAAATAGATATTAACATTTGCTGGTTTCTGGCTTTTTTGTTCTTAGTCTTATAGGTCCTCCATGTGTTTGCAAAGGTAATGTTTTTTAAGATTAGATGATCTCAAATCAACTGGACCTGACGAACTTCAACTTGGAGTTTAAAGAATCAACTCATGAGATCCAAATACTCTCTAAACTATTTTTCCGGAGTCAAAACTAAAATCTTATTCCTCCTTTGTTATTATGAGTTACAATAGTCTGACTAGCTGACCTTTTCCATGAAGAGGGACACAAACAAAAAATGGCATCATGCACCCCAGCTTTCACTCAACCATTTGCTGAAAGTCTTTTCATTCTTCTGACTAGCAAACCAGTACTGCCCTTGATGTTTCCCATGCTATTAATGTATGTATTGAATGAATTATTGTTTTTTTGAGCCTCATTATGTAATTATGTAATAGTGTACCTTTTTATGTAATGAGATGGATACATTATTTCTTGTATGTCATTATATATCTAGGCTTTTCTGATTTTGCTTCTGTATTATTATGTTCCATTTCTATATGCATCTTCAGTAACATAACCTGTTTTTCTGTATGGGGTATTTTTCTGTGTTTAAGGTAAATGAGTTTGAGCAAGGTAAAAAAATCCATGAATTAGTCATATCACCCTTCTATCACAGTGATTTGTCTTTCCCCGGCTTTAGTATTGCTCATACTTCTACCTTTCTTTAGAGGACAGCACCTTTCATTTGGCACTCAGATGAGTTCTCCTTTACTGATTCTGATTTTGTTGAAATCTTCCTTTCAAAAATTCAAAAATACTGTAAAATTTTTATTTTTTCAGCATTCACTCTCAAGCAATTACTTTGCCTCTTAATATTCTTGGTATTGATCTGAATCAAATCTAAAAGAACACCCTAACATCCTCTTTAGCATCACTTGGTTTCTCCAACTTAGGTACTAAACCTTCAGCAGGACACTCCACATAAGTTTTGGACATTGCATGCCCTGCTGTACTCCCTTTGTGGCTGCAGACTAGGAAGAAGTACCACTAACCTCTGAGATGTGAATTATTTTGTCCGTTTCAAAAATGTCTCTGTCTACCCTGGATATATGCAATAGGTTTCTTCACTTTATTATTTCAATAAATCATTATTTGGCTGTGTCTATTTCCAGTGGTCCCTCAATTAGTACAAAAGCAGATGTTGTTGGTAACTGACCTGCTACTCTTCACTTTCTCTCTTCTTTTGTCCAGTTGTGAATAACTCTCTCCTGATAATTTTTGGCACTTGTGCAGATGACTTGTTTTACCCTTCTTGTGTTCTTTTTATGCCATCCCCCACTCATCAGGTTTCAAGTTGTCCTCAACATATTATGAAACCAGAATGCAAAAACATTTTTCCTCCTTTATGAGGTGCCACCAACTCAGAAGATTTACTTTACAGTTGAAAAGGCCCATTCCGCTTCCCAAGCCATGCTTTTTTTTCCAGGGTGCATCTGCCACTGCCGAAATCTTGATCACAAATTGGAAGAACTGGTGAGAGATTTCTGCAAATCCCTGATGATTTCTCTGGCTGATTAATTTTTTTATTCATGCATGTCTAAGCATGACCCATATTGTCTTTTGCCTACCTGCTTCCTCCTACAGCTCTCCCTACTGCTTCCTGAGTAATTCTGCTGAGTCACCTCTAACATCCAACTTAATTTCAAATAAGATTGAAAGAATTCAGGGTGAAGAAAAAAGGGAAAAAGTTTTTTCTTGCTAAAGCATTTATTTTTGCTGGTTTATCTGCTGTTACGCTTTATTTTTATGTGGTTACACAATAAAAATACAAAAGATCAAGTTAGAAATGCTATGTTTTGATTTAAAAGCCTTTTGCAGTTTTTCAAACATTGCTAGCTTTTGCTTTTGTTTTGCTCGCTAAGTAGATATGACTCCTGCAGTGTCCTGATTTCAGAAGAGTTTTGTGGTGGCTAACACTCTGAAAAAAGTTTTTTTGACTGCGTCTCAATACAACATGTATTCCTCGTACCCCTGCCACTAAAATAAAATAGCAGCTCTGGGGAGTGTTGCTTAACTGTATCTCTGTTATTTTTTGTTCTCATTTCTTTTTCTAATTCCAAATCATAGTCTCACATTAATATGAATTCTCTTGAAATGAGCTTGAAAATGAAAAATACATAATTGTTCTATCAATTAATTTTCTTTTCTCCACTTAGGTAATTGTATAGCCTCAAGAATGATGATACAACAGGATCTTTCTAGTTCTACACAGTCATTAGAAAGGGAATTTAAGCATAATACCTGTCAACTTCAGGTTACCAATGAATAGAAATGTGGTCTTGTGTAAAACATGCCTTGGAACAAATTGTATGTGACAAGCAGGGAGGATCAGCAGATTACAGTTTTGAAATTGTAAGAATGGTTATACTATAACCCATGCTTGTTACAGACTTTGCCAGGACAATAGATGAGTCAAGTGTCATTTCCTATTCTTTTCACTGTCTTTGTCCAGTACAGGAGGCATCAAAAATACAATTTCTAACACTATCACGTCAAGGAAAACAGACTGCAATAATAGGAAACTGTGAAAAATAGTGAAGGTATTTTTGGCTTTCGCCATAATAACAATGCTATAAGTATTTGATTTGTAAGGATAACTAACCTTTAGTAAATTAGGAAACATAAGAAACTTCAAAGATAACCACTAATAGCAGCTATGAAGGAAGAACATCCGAGAAAAACAAGAGGAAGTTTCCCCAAAAGACCCCACGAATGATTAACAGAAGGTAACAGGTGCATGGAGAAGGGAGCTGATCCTACCAGAAAGAAACAGATGCCTGGGAAAAGGGAACTGAAGATCATCGATCCTCAGAAACAATTGCCAGAAGGAAACATACAAATAGCAGAAAGATGGGACTAATGATAATCAATCATTATAAACAATTACTCTGCTAAAATAATAAACACGTATGCAATGTTGAATGTATATAAGACGTGGGTGAAGTGTTAGCTGATGTGCCTCTGACTTGAGTCATGCACCCAGTGCTGTGCTTTTGCTTTATTGACTTTGTCCCTATAATAAAATAAGTGCCATTTCTGTTTAAGGAATCTGGCTGATTATTACAGAAACTACCTTGGCCTTTTCACTTCTTTGCAGTTCGATTGGCTGGTCACTACATTACTGCCTAATATTTCAGGGAAGTTACGAACAGGTAAACAACTACAGTGCCAGCTAACGACATTATTGAATGGGTCATTGCATCATGACACATTTACAAAACTGTGAGAGACAGATATTTTTCCCTTTTGTCCTTAATTGGATCATAGGTAAAATTCTGTTTTAGCTTTCTTTCAGGTTCAGAACAGTTGATCTGTGATTTTTTTTTCACCAAGGAAACTGCACCAGTTCAGCAAAATTTGGCATTACTTTTATTGCACTCCATGATTACAAAATAAACATGCTAGGTGTAGGCAATATTTCTATCTTCATATAGCACTTGTACATTTAATGTATAAACAAAATAGCATGATATATAGTACAATCATTCCTATGCTCCTCAAAACCAGAGTGTTCTTCTTTAACCCATGCCATGTTATGCAGTGATTTAAGATACCTTTATTAGCTAATCCAATTTCCCATTACTTTATCAGTCCCAAAGGTCTGGCAGGGACTCTCCAAAAGACAAACAAATAGTCACTTAGCCTCTGAATTTCCATTGTTTTAAGTATGCACATAACATACTTGTATGTTGCACATATGCAACTTGTACTTGCCAAATTGAAATTAACTGAGCTGAAATTTTGAGTGGCAGCTCAAATTTTATCTTTTTTCTGGACAACTTAAAAAATATTTAACTTTATTTCTGTAAATAAATACTATACTTTACTCATGTTAAAAATCACAATGGCTCTTTTCTCAATCATTCTAGTACTTTGGTGTATGGATGTGGAACTTGGTAGTGTGTTGCCCTTAGTTGAAGGAATTATGCTTTCAGTCAACTTTGGGAAAATGAACCCATATTTAGGCAAGTGGGTAAGTTACTTCAAAACAGCTATTCACACCTTTTCATCACCCTCTGTAGCTAAATTCTTTAATTTTACTCTTACTAACTGCTTTCTTTTGCTTTCTTACAGCCACTAAGATCCTGTTCACAACACAACTGGACAACTGAACATGCTCTAATGCAGATCCAAATGAGACTTCCTTCTTATGTCTGTTTCACAAAACCCAGTTTAACTGCCCTTCAGGACTACATATGGGAGCTCCCCTTTCCTTTTTGAAAGGTATCTGGGAAGACCAAAACAGAAAGAGAGGTAGACCAGTTGTGACCATTACCTAGGTTACGTATTAGCACAAAGAGCAAAAGACTGGGAGTGGATACCGTGATCTCAAACAAAGCTGGTCCAACCTGGGACTGAAGGGAAGGGAGAACATAAGGGAGGAAAGGCTTGTGGCTACAGCAGTGTTTGAGCTTCCAGAACTGGGAGCCTGAAGACAAAAAGCTGAAACTAGTTTTGGAGGGAAGAGGTTGGGCTGAACACACTTAAGTGGTGGTTGCTGCGAGGCTGAGTTGAGACTAAGCGTCTAGCACTTGTTTGACAAGGAGGTTGTTGAGACTGTCACTGGTTAGGCAAATAGATTGGAATATTAGGTGGATAGAGGCTAAAGGGATTCAAACACGGAGAATTTCAAGTTTCATTGGAAATGAAAGAAAGGTAGACTAAAGAGCTAGCAGTAAGAGGTTTGTTTGGATGAACAAGCAGATTAAGGAAAAAGAACAAGTATAGATGAGGTGAAGTGTATTGGCTTAACAAGGATACAGGAATGAAAATGGGAAGAATAAGAAACTTTACAGTAAGAGAAGACTGGGCCTTTTACAGCAGATAAGATGGGTATGGCTGCAGTGAAGATTTAGCTTGAAGAACAAAAACTGAAAGAGAGAAGATAAAGGCAGCAAAACTGGGAGGAGGAAATTAGGTTGCGAAGAAAGATGATTGGAACAAGGGAAACAGCAGAAGTGTGTGTTTATAAAAGCACATTATATTAGAGAGAGGGATTGAAGTGGACATTTTTGAATTTCATTATGATTCTATCATCAGCAAATATAGAAAACACATTGGCAGCCTGGCAACTGGCTACTGTCATCAGCTACTGTATCAGTTCCAAAGCTACACTTTGCTGTGATAGATCCAGTGACATTGATAACCAATGCGGGTGGACCATATAATAAAAAATATATGCATATTACCACAATATGGCTGACCTTACATTTAATGCTGTTTGCCTACCATAGTAATAAGCATGAAAGGAAAGACCGCACAGAAATTAAAACCTTGAATAAGATACAGTAAATAGGGCAAACAATGATGAAGTAACATAATTAATAACTTTTCATTACAGGAACATTCTGTGCATTTACTAGGCACAGGCTCCAATGGAAAAAATAGGAGAAAATTAAATACTGTGTGACAACATACATGTTGTAGACTTAGATTAAGGTTCTTAAAACTACCTTTAATTCTGGCATTTGCTAAGTTTTAATAGTTTTCCACCTTAATGGAGTCATTTTAATGTAGCTCCCTGAGCTAAAAATTTTTAAAGCAGCCTTTTCTGCATGTTCTTGATTCATCAGTTCCCCATCTCCAGCTATTACAAGGAAGCATCAGTAAGACGGTCATATTTTTCAGAGACTCAGAGCACTCTCAACTCCAAGAAAAGCCAATGGGAGATGCAGTTGCTTTGGTCCCCTGAAAATGTATGCTATTAGTGCCTGAGTTCTATTAGTGCTTTTTCCTGTGCAAAATGCTAAACCCTGCTGAGGTTACTGGGAGTGATGAGCACTCAGCCTCTGCTGGATGCAAGAAAGTTCTGATTAGAGCAGGCTGAAAAAGAAAATGTTGAATGTGACAAATTTTGACTGACAACAGTTTTCCTGAGAGGGAAAAAAAATCCTCCTTTTTTGCTATTTCTGAAAGCGTTTAAATAATCATGTCACATACCAGCTCTGTTTCCGACATACAGAAGTGTCTGGAAGAAACTGGAAGAATCAAATATTCTAGGCAGTTCTCAGCTTGTTGATAGGAAGCAGCTGTAACATGTTGGTAAATTCAGCATAGATTTTGCCTCCACTGAGAGGATGCAGCACCATGCTGCTGCATCCCCTTTTCAGCTGGATCCTGCATATTGACCTCCCTTTGTCATATTCAAAAAAGGAACTGAAAAAGTAATTATGAATAATATATGAAATAGTATTAGTCACAACTGCCTGCCAGGGCTTTAAAATATATGCAGAGTGCAAAGAATAATTGTGAAAAACATGCAGCTCAGAAAAGCACAGAATAAAATCCTAGAATTTGATTTTGTGACCTTAATCACTTGACCTCAGTTTATAGCTAGGTTGCAGAGATGCTCAGATTAGAGAGTAGTGACGGGCACTAATGCATAGATAAGCAGAGAGGGAGAGAGAGAGAGAGGCTCTTCCTAATTTAAAAGTTCACACTGTTTGTCACAAACTTTTATACATTCATACATCCAGCACAAACACATGCAAAATTCATTCACTTTCCTGACTGCTATAGGTCATGCAGATGACTGTCATTTAAACATTCTCATTTATTTCCCAAATACAAGATTTCAAAACTATAAGCAACAGTGTTTGGGAAAATTACTGTTGAACGTACAATTTTTTTATTTTTTTTTAACAGTAGAAATATGCACAAAAATTGCAGAATGGTGCATGTGTGTCCATTAGAATGGGTGAAAATTAAAGCATATATTGCCCTCTGGAGGCTCCAGTGACTTAAAGAAAAAGTTTAACCCCTAATTGTTCCTTTGATGACAGAAACCTGTAGGACAAATTAAGTAGAGTATAGTATATGAAATAATGCATTCATCAGTTCATCCAAGAAGAGACTGAAAAAGGGAAAATACTAATTTTTTCATTGTCTTCAATTAGAATGACAAAGTGGCAATAGGTCATTTTTGTGCATGGACTACTAAGTTTTGTGCACGTTTGCAAGGACGATATATGATGGGTTTCTCCTCTCTGCTTAGGGTAAGGAAGTGATTCTTTTTATCCATCATCAACTTAGGTTATTGCATAGACACATGTCAGTCTTAGAGCAGCAGAAATATTGTGCTTAGCACTTGCAAAAATTTCCATTAAAAGCTGCATAAAATAAGATCAACAAGCCTCTGATGGTACAAGTGGGAAGAAGAAAAACATCAGACATCTTATATCCTAACACTGTACATAAAAAAGTAAAATATAAAGAGGCAGGCAGGAAGCAACACATTCACGTTATCTCACAGCTTGTCAACAGATGACTTTTTTGACAGTATCAGCACATTTCTGTTTCTAAAACTAATAGAGATGAAAAAACTGCCATTCAATATTTCTATCCAAAATGCAGTCTGCATTACATTTCAGACTTTGTTCCTTCCACATCACACACTCAAAGGAAATAACTAATTTTTTTAAGAACCTGAAACAATACAGTGCCAAGAGCTGTCTGTGTCCACAGGCAACTTATGGTATGCATCACAATAGAATTTGATCAACTCACAACCTTTAAAACATGGCCTCCAAGTCTTCCAGTTAATTAATAAAGTATTACATTACCCTCAGATCACAACTACATAAGGAAAGATTTCAGGTGAGACTTTTCCAAGGCACCCAGAAGTGTTAATATGGTGCCTTTAAAAAGCATGTAGGTATCTCAGTTGTTGAACTTCCCCAGGATTTTAAGATTTGCTAATAGCAACTTGGCCAAATAGGGACAGTTGAAGCAGTGAGGCAGGCAAAGATGCACTAAATTATCCTTCCTTCCTTAAACATAACCTGTTATGTGTAACTACACTAAACTTTTCCTCCTCTGCCATCAGAGAGGCTTTATGCTTCAGTGTTGCAAAATATAATGTTATGTTATTATACTTCCTTGGCTTTCCCCTCAGTATCTTAATGGGACACTCTTCTATCTCCTCAACTCTGATTAATTTCCTCTGAGCTGACACAGTTTCAGAACACAGCTAAAAAAAAATAATATATCTGCAACCATGAACTGTCTAAATTTTATTCCAATTTTCCTTAAACACCTAACAGTTAAGCTTCTCTTTCATCCTGTGGTAATATAAAGGAAAGATATGCCTGTTAGAAATAATAACCTTTTTCTGATTACTTCCAAAACTCAGTCAATTCAAATGTCATATTTATGACAACTGTCCTAATTTCAAGAAAGAATATAGAGAAAAACATACAACTTCTACTTCATATCCTCTTACTGTTCCATTTTCCAACACAAGACTGGTCAATCATAAATGACAGGATATTTGAATGATCACAAAATTAAAAACATATCAATACTTCAGCATATTATTATTTCAACAGAATGTAAGTCCAGGTGAAGTTAGAAAAAAACAGAACTACCACAGAAAAAGAAATCATTCTGTAGAATTTCCTCTGTGAAAGTAAAGCTAATCTGTTTTAATTCCTTCATTCATTTCTTTTTATCTCCCATGGATTTCTTGTCGGTCTATTTTTTGTTCTATATCTTTTGTAAGCATACCTGGAAAATACAGTTCCATATGTCATCAACTACTCTTAGACCAGAAGCATAACCTGAGACCCAAAATATATGTTTTGGCACCCAAGATCCATGTATTGTCTGAAGATTACATGTCACATCAAATCATGACTACAATCCAAGGAAGCATGCAAAGACAGTTTTATACTAAGTATTCAGTCTTCTCACATGAGTGAGAGTGATCACACTCTTCATTATTCTCACATGAGAGTAAAACTGGAGGTGCATATCTTGTGGGTGTAGAGAGGGGCACAGTCACAAATGTTTATAAAGTGTCACCTTTTCAAAAATACCAAAAAACAGAAAAAGCTGTACTCTAAGTCTACTAGGTTGTTGGTGCCCCTTCTCTCCTCTCTCCTCACCAAGCATTCTTTTAAAAATATGTTAATTATATCAAAGTTTTGGATCCAAGCATTGTGGTGTTTTAATCTGATTTTAACAGTGGTTCTCTTCCTCAAAGATCTCAAGTTCCATTTGGTCCATCTTTCAGTACCTGAGTATGTACGCATAATTTATTCCTTGCAGAGTCTTAGCTAGCAATTTTACCGATATGGATGCTTGCTATGGAGCCATTATGCATCCTTTGCCAAGCTATCTTTGAAAGCCAAAATCTAAAAGACTAAATTCAACTAAGTGAAAAATACCCTTGCTGTACAAAGAGAAGCTGCATATTTTTCCAATAAGCACTAAAAGCTCAATGTATTATTGCATGGATACATACACATATTTTTTTGCTGATGCATTTCAAGGTATTGATGTAACAGGTTGCTGAGATACCCATATGAATTTTGATTTAGTGAAAAGACTGGATCCTTATCTCACAGGATCACACCATAAACTCTGAGACCAGAAGTCTTAAGAAACCCTGATCAAAAGCAAGTATTGGGTTCATCCAAAACTATCAATATGAATAGATAAAAAATTTATTTAAGTATCTATATTGAGATTCAAGTTTCTAACCCTGGTTACAATCAGGAGAAAATCATGGATTCTAGAGCATTAAAACATCATGTGAATGCTCATAAGCTCTTGATGTGTATGGAAAATAATCAAATATCTTTCCACTTGTTGTGAAATACTTATGGAGGGAAACTTTTGGGACAAGTGATGCTCTTCCCATAGCATGTAACCACCTTTTTGGTACAACATATTTACCTGGCTATAAGCAATGATATTTGTTTCTCTGTCATTCCAAACTGAGCAGGAAGCAATAGCTGGGTTTGCATGAAGTTGGATTTTGGAGATGGAAGGGAGATGGAAAAAAGAGATTGCTCTCTTTTCCATTCAGCCACTAAATCTAAAACTGGCTACTTATACAGTTCTGTCTTGCACTGAATGTGGCCTCTACCTGACCACATGGCCATAAGGTAGTCCTAGAGATGGTACCACAGCACTCTGTTTCTCCAGCAGCAGCAGAAGCTGGTGCTCCCTCACTTGACTTCCCGTTTCCTTGGAACACCATCCAAAAAAAATGAAAGAAAAGTGCATCAGTTAAGAACACTTAAACAGAGAAAAGCTGCATTTTCAACTTTAAAATTACTGTCTGTCAAGTTAGTTTTCCAAAGATGTAACAGAAAAAGAACCTTTCATAAGCAAGGAACAAGGAAAGAATAAGAGCTGGGAATATCATTATGCCTCCTCCTGGTTGAAAGGAGAACCTTCCTCCAGCAACAGCTTCGGATAACTCCTAATAAACAGGCAGTTAACCAATTACAGGCTAGCATTTAGTCAAGAATTTTTTTTAAAGTCTTTTCTTGTGAAATGGACACAACCAACATAATGTTTTCGTTTGGAGGTTTATAAAATATATCTATTTAGCTCATCGCAGAAACCTGCAGTATCAACAGTATAAGTGACTCAATAGAAAATTACATCTACCATTGTTTGAGTCAAAGTTTTGAAAAAATTATAATGACCTTACGAAGACTATCATTTCTTTTACTGCTATTCTCAAAGCTAACAAAAGGGAGAGGATGAAATGGCTGTGTATGCATTAGCATTATGAGTGCATTGCAGTTTTATGCTCATGAAACTACTCTGAAGGAATGAGATCAGTGAAAGGGGACAATGATACCAATAAGTCTCCTTGAATATTGTTGTTGGTAGAAATACATCCAGAAATGTCTTCTAATTAAGTAATTGTTATTAGAATCTCTGCCAGCCACTAGTGCTAATTCTGACTACTTGGTAGCCATAAAATAGTCCTAGAGAGTAGATCAACAATTGCTAAAATGTGGTGCAGAATAATTTGTCCCTGCTTTGCCTATAGAAATGACAGGCATGATCCTGGTTTGTAGCATTAAGGTATCCCTTGCTATGGTTTCCAATTGCTTTAAGAGAAGCCACAAATGTCCAAGCTCCTTTTCTCATATAAGAAAGGATTTCAAAGCAGATCCTATTAGAAACAAAATATTTGGTGTTATAGCTTAAATGGCAATTGAATATTATTAAAAACCCAAATGTTGAGCCCAATCAAAATAAATTACAAATAATCCAATTTCTACTCTTCAATATTTGAAATATCAGTGCATGGCACTCTCACTCCACTGTCTAATTTTGATTTAAACTCTAATCCTGCACCCGCTTGTATGAAAACTTCTTCAGTACCCTGAGCTTTCAGGAAGAATTCAGGCTACAAAGGTGTTACAATCCTAGTGTACCTGTACTTCTGATAGTACTGTACAAATCCATTATTCTTTTTCTACCAGGGAAAATAATTTCCTTCATCTGCTGTGACATGTAGTTAAGTGTAATATATTTGTAAGGATGCTGTAAGGAATAGGCAACCTGAAGCTCTTTTCCTTCACAGCTCTAAAGAAAAAAGATAATGACTCTGGACACAAAAAGTTACAGCAGGGTATTGACAGAAGACTCATAGGAAACTCCAGCTTCTATTAATTTGGACAGTTTAAAATTCAACAACCAGAATGCATTTTAATGTTTCAAAGAGAATGAAAAAAATCTAGGTAAACATTATGAATAAATATAATTTGAGAATGGTACGTTTTTTATTTCACCGGGTTTTTTTCTAACTGATCTATAACCACTGCCATGGTTTGAACTGGAGAAGGTCTAAAAAAGGAAGTGGAAATTGAGCACAGTTAAGCCAGAGACTGATATTCATCAGTTGATATGTTTCAAATGGAAACCTGAAAGAAAAGGGAGGAAAGATAATACACATGACAAGGGAGTTATCTACTGATCAGAACCATCAAGACTAGCATGCAGGAATGTTGTGTTCTCCTCTGTCATTGGCAACCTGTGCAAGACTGAACACATCCCTTAACCTTTTGAGTGTCTCTGTCATCACCTCTGTGAAGCTGCCACAATGCCAGCCAACTCACTTTTAGTTCAAGTCTGAAAAGCAAAGGCGCTACCTAGAAGAAGCCAACAAAAGATGGAAGTCTAGCAGTAAAACTGACATTTAGGAATAAGATAAAAATTAGTAAAGATCCTTTCCTATACAGAATTTGATTCGGTAATAAATTCATGGCATGTTAATGCAACAAATTAAGACAACTCCGCAAGGAAAAATATGAGCTATCCTTCATTCAAAAAATATGTCTCCACTGGATTGCTTCAATCGCAATAAGAATCTTTAATACGATAAGCAGCATAGCTATGATACTGAGGTCCTGAAGGGTGTTGAACTCTACAACCCTGACCTAACAAAGTATTTCTGTAATTGCTGTCATTTAAACAAACAAGTAATCTCATGGACTTCACTGGACTTATTAACACTTTATTGGAGCAGATATAAGGAATTCAAAACTTGCAGTTATTATATTTTTTTTTTAAATAAAGTATACTACATTTCAACATTAGACTGCTAAGACCCTGGAGGCTAGGGAACCTAAGCCTGAAAAGACAAGTCTAAAAGCAGACATATCAAGAGATATTTGAACTTTACAATATATTGAGCAAATACAGTCATAAATTTGGGGATTTTGTTTCTGTTTCATTTAAAAGAAGTATAATATATTGTTTGAAGGTAAGAACTTGTTTTCTCGCATACAAGCTTTCTATGGTCAAAATCACTTTACACAAAAGGAGTTATAAAGTTTGCTTGAAATCCTGAACTATTCCAGCCTTCTTATGCTTGCTTGAGTGACAGAATGATATTATTTTGAAGGTTGCACAGTGACTCTTTGATCTTAAAGCTTGTAAAGGCCGCCTCGCATGTGCATGTTCTAATATTCGCAGATAATCTGACTTGAACTTCAAGGCTATAAGACCTTGGATCAGTGATTTGCAATTCAAGTGCCTCAGAAAAAAAAAAAAAAAAACAGCTTAGACTTATTAAGTGTTGTTGTAAAGCTATTACAGGCAAGACTTTTTTATGCGGATTCGAAAGTTCTGTACAGAAACTTTGCCCACATAAATACATACAGAAGGTCACTAAAATTACTGTGGGCTCCCTTGGGTCTCCTTTTCCCTCTGCCACTCCATAAGAAAGCCACTCAAGGTGTTAAGTGAGAGGTAATCAAAACAATAAAACGCTCAAGCAAGTCACCTAAGAAAATAGGATAGAAGAATTTACTTTTCCAGCTGCATCCTGTAGCTCCAACCCTTTATTGGTATATGTCATTTTTACTGCATAGAACTTGGGAACCCTCAGGCAAGGATGGTCATTTTGCAGAGAAATAAAAGTGCAAATAGTGTTAAAAACTTAAACTTAAAAGATGAGATACTAACACTAAATTCTGGACATAATGCTAAGCATCAAAAGACAGACTCAAATGACATAGTATTTGTCTGTGTAAATCCACCTTGCTCAGAAGTCCAGCCTGTTTGACAAGAGATAGATCCTGCAAAGCTTGACCAGTCCAGCCTGTATCAGAAAGGTCCTTAGTGGAAGGTGACTGCAGTGTGGGGACAAGGCTGTACCAAGTCACAGGAACAGTGCATTCCTCTGAAGAAAATGGGAATAATTGAGTCTACAGTTTGTGCTTTGTACACATCAAGTTCTGCCAAAGTTTATTCAGACTGAAGTACTATTCTGTTTCTTCTCCACTTTTCCATCTCTCTTTTCTATCTCCTTTGGCCTTCTTCACTTTTTATATTGTTATCCTTCCCCAGTCACTGCATGAAATAATGATGCTATTTTATCAGTTTGTATTTAATCACTGTTCTATTTTTATTTTAAAATTCAGTTTGCATCAGAAGTTTTCTTAATGATTGTCACAGGTGTGAGATTAAATGTACTGATTTCTAACCACTCAAATTTGTGTTTCCTGAAGAGCAACCACATACATAGTTGAACGTTGTACATGGAATATAGAAAACAGTACTGGATATATACAAGGGAAAAGAAAAATTATGGCTACCAGGAGATGTACAACCTTCAGCATCTTTATTTTTGTTTTTTTAAACGCTCGAAGTCACAGTGCACTGGATGTAAGTAACATTCTTCCAAAGGATATTGTTAAGCAAATCAAAAGAATTTCTTAGTTTTTGTGGTGATCATTTTAAAGAAAGAACCAACCATAAACTTTACGATCATGCATAACAGAAATCATTAACAAATTAAGATAGTTCTGAGCCATCAAATAGTAGCCTACTGTTACAGCCTTCAGTGTCACCAAGACTGGGAGGATGAATGCTAGGAGTGGAAGAGATACAATAATTTAGTAACTAAATCCTTCCTGTGCTTCAATAACAGCAAATTCATCAGAAAGGAAAGCCTTACAAAGAGCAGGTCGTAACAAAAAACAATACAATGAACAATAAGATAAAACTAGGGTTTGGATTAAGATCAGATTGTAAGGAGACTTTACAGTAAGAGATGATTATATTGCTTCCCGTTACACAAAGTAGATCAATAAGGAGGCTGCCTTAAGTTTCTAAAGGTACAAATCACATATATCTTTATTTAGTATTCTTGGATAGCTATACTTGGCCTTAATTCTTTTTTGAGGAACAATGACATTTTATGAACTGTATCTTTCCAAGCACTAACTCAGCCTCAGCCCCAAGCCCACCCCAGCATATTAAACCAAAGGTTCAGGCCTGAAACTTGGCCTAGTGCCCCACACCTTTCTGTAGTGGATTTGGGCAGCCAACTCCTCTTCTAGACATCTAGGAAAGCTAGTCCCCAGTAAAGGCTGTGAGGCTCACTATGTCACAAAAAGATTGATACAGTTTAAAAGATCTGTTTCTTTAATGGAAAAATGTCCATATTCAGAGTTGTGAAAGAACTATGCACTTCTATACACCTGCTCTAAGGAGACCAGCCATGACAAAGACTCCTAGTAGTAAGCAATTTTTGCAGAGGATATGGCACGAATATTTTAAATATAAAATCACATGACTGAAAATTTGCAAGTGCTTTGTAATATGTAGGATTAAACCTTAAGTTGTGTTGTTTAACTAAAAGTTACTGTACTTGTACATCACTGTAGTTTTACAATTTTCGTATAATCTCATAAATGTTTGGTACACCTGTAGTTTTCCTTCCTCCCCACCCCGCTTTTTAACTACTTCTATCAATTTTATTACTTCACTGTCTATCAATTCAAAGTAATAGTTGCTGTTATTTTGTGCTGTATTCTCTCTTCTTTTTGTTTCCTTCAGCCGTTTGGTCTGCCATTTAAAATTACAACTTCTTTAGGGTATGGACTAGGGGCCAGACGTAAACATCATAAATCTTCACCTTTAAGCGGGCTTACAACATGCTGTGGAAAAAAATTAAAGAGAGAGAGAAAAAGAGAGAGATAAGGATAAATAAATTAATAAATAAATGAATAAATAAATAAGTGATGTTACAATTAACAACCATAAGGCTACAGTCTATGATATCCTATGCAATAGGATACAGAATTGTACGCTAAATTCAGAATGNTTTAATTTGTCTGTATGACAAAAAGCTAGCCATAAAAATGAAATTTTCCTATTATACCATATAATTATTTTTTAATTAAAATTACAAAATAAAAATTATATACATTTATACCTATATCATTTACATGCGTTCCTATATGTTTTATGTATCAGAACACTATAACACATATATTAGAGCAGTTCTTTGTAGTTAATGTGTTTAAGAGCATGTCACATTAGACACATACTAATTAATTATTTCACTTTAAGGTTCTATTTTGTCTACTTGCTAAGCAAATCAGTGTATAGCAGCGTGCAGGAAGTAATTAAAAAGGAAAATAAAACATATCAAAACCATAGCTAGTTGCTTGAAAAAGATACATTGTAGGACCCCCACTCTAGATGCAATAGAAGAAAATATACAACAAATACCATAATATGTGCAATGTTACCCATATCTACATTTTGAGTTATATTTTCTTATCTTTACATTTTGCTGAAAAATTGGCATCTAACTTGTGTGCAAATGTTTATGGGCTAGTTTCTCTATATGTCGATTAAGGGAAAATTGCCAATCTGCCAATTCAGGGACATAAGTTTCTCCAGAAGACATTCACTAATGTAGGTAATTCTGATGCTAGTGTTAGGAAGGATGAATATGACCTGCTACTAGTGATTTCTCAAGAACCTTTTATGATATTCAGTTTTGCAACTCACTCAATTCAGACAAATTCTATGTATGTCTTTAGTAAAAGCAGGCAACTGCCAGCTTCTCTCTTACTTCTCATAAGGCAATATGTTATAAAACAGACAATGTCATCAGTGAATAGATGACAGAGCTACTCTGATTTCTCTGCTACTGTATTTTTCATCATTCCCTTGTCATCCCTCTATATTTTTTATTCTACAAGAAAGGTGTAAAAAAATATTAAACACACCTAGAGACTTGAAATTTGCATGCAAGAAAAAGTGAAATATGAAAGTGAAGAATGAAATGGCAAATGAATCAAATTGCTTATTCAGTTAGTATAGTTGGTGTTAGTTGAGTGGGTATATCACATCCCCTACCATGCATCAGCTCCTGTGAAAACTGAGCGATAAATGAATTGTTAAAAACTACCCTGAATGCAATGGGTGGTGGATCCTTTAAAAACTGGGACAAGCATTTAGCTCAAGCTACCTGGTTAGTTAACACCAGGGAATCTATAAATCGAGCTGGTCCTATTCAATCAGACTTTTTACATACCATAGAAGGGGTGCATGAAAGCAATATGCTAGGGAAAACTGTGTAGGTTTTCCTGCCTCAGGTAAACCCATTCATGGGACTGTTTTTGGTCAAGGGCCTGGGTGTACGTGGTGGATGACACTGAAGGATGGAGAAGTCCAATGTGTACCTCAGGGACATTTGATCCTTGGTGAGAATACTTGATTTGGAACTGTATGGTGCTAATCGTCATATCATACTAAGAGTGTTCAATAAAGTGTTTTTCAGGGTAACATAGCAGTGATGAAACCTGAGCTAGCTTAATCAAGTGGCATCCAGCAAGACTCTCCAAGATGGACATGCTGCCCATGGGCACATGCTGCCCCCTAGTTCTGCTAGAACTAGGGGATGGAAACCTTTTGGGCAGTTTAGAAAATGAATGTTGCTTTCAGAAGATCATGATTTTCTTGCTGGTTCTCCTGAATATGTTGCAGGGGTGGTTTTGTGTTAAACATCAGTGCAGGAGTGGGTGTTGCTGCTGCTGCTAAAATCCCTCAGGCAAATTCACAGCCAGCACAGGCACAAACCACTCCCCAAGCTACCCTGCCACCAGCGACGGCCACACCTCCACCCCTGCCTGTACCAGGGGAAGCCATGCCCTTGGCCCCACTGGCACTTGTGGCACCAGCTACTCCAGCATTGGCTAGCCCCACTGTCACTACTCCTGCTGCTTCAACAACAAATATTGCTGCTATTCAAATTCCAACAGAACTGGTACAAGTTGGCCTGGTGACCAGTAATCAGAAAAGGAGATCAGCTCATTCCCCTGCCCCATACGACAAAGATCCACACAAGCCAAATAGCATGGGAGAAAGTTCTTCTGATGAAGATCAAGGAAAGGTTCCTTCTAAAGTAGATTCAGGAGATGGTCCTTCTCAGGCAGCATCAATGCAGGAGGAAGACTCAAATGCAGAGATAATCATTAAATCTTTCTCTATGGAGGATTTGAAACTATGAGGAAGGACTTTAGTCTTCAAGAAGGGGAGACACTTATCTCCTGGTTGCTCCCATGCTAGGACAATAGAGCTGATATCATAGACTTAGAAGGTAGAGAGGCTAAGCAAGTGGGAAACCTGGCCAAAGATGATGGAGGTATTGACGAAGCAATTGGGAAAAAGATAAACACTCTCAGTCTCTGAAGGTGACTGGTATCAGCCATAAAGAGTCTTTAAGGATGATATTGAATGCCTTTCAAGCAAATGGACCAGCATGGAAAAGGGTATGATCTGAGGGAACTCGCTGTGCAAGAGGTGATTTATGATGACTAGCGAGTGAATGTAGGCCCTGATGAAACACAGGGCAAACGATCTTTGCTGAGGAAGTTTGTGCAGAGTGCACCATCAATGTATTCTGACTCATTGTCAACAACAGTTTGGGGAGGATCCAGTGCTGATACACCAACTGTAAATTAAGTGTCTAACAAGGTATGGCAGTATGAAGACAGTGTCTCTCACCCCCTTACTGTGGCAACCGTGGACAAACTGGCTGAGAAAACTGAGAAAATGACTGAGAGAATAGAGAAACTGACAAGAAAACAGCCGAGCAATATGAGGAAACAGCAACAGGAAAAGCAAACTTTTTCAAAAATTGTTTGAAAAACTGTCTGGGGNAGTTTGTGCAGAGTGCACCATCAATGTATTCTGACTCATTGTCAACAACAGTTTGGGGAGGATCCAGTGCTGATACACCAACTGTAAATTAAGTGTCTAACAAGGTATGGCAGTATGAAGACAGTGTCTCTCACCCCCTTACTGTGGCAACCGTGGACAAACTGGCTGAGAAAACTGAGAAAATGACTGAGAGAATAGAGAAACTGACAAGAAAACAGCCGAGCAATATGAGGAAACAGCAACAGGAAAAGCAAACTTTTTCAAAAATTGTTTGAAAAACTGTCTGGGGTGGGGAAAGAATCCCACTCTTCCCCTGAACGGACCCACATCTCAGTCATTAAGAAAAAACGCCCTCCTACGAAACCAACTCAAGAGAAACAGAGCCTACTCCAAGATTTCCTGTGTCTTTGCCTCTGGAACTATGGAGACAACATGAGTAAGTGGGATAAAAATCTTACCCCAGACCTACAGGCATGGGTGCTTTAGTTGCAAGGTAAAGCAGATGGAAGAAAAAATTCTTTAGGGCAGCTACTCCGGTCCACAATAAGTGGTTCTCTGGTTGGTCCAGGTAGGAACTCACATGGTAATTGTGGGTGTTGTNCCCCTGAACGGACCCACATCTCAGTCATTAAGAAAAAACGCCCTCCTACGAAACCAACTCAAGAGAAACAGAGCCTACTCCAAGATTTCCTGTGTCTTTGCCTCTGGAACTATGGAGACAACATGAGTAAGTGGGATAAAAATCTTACCCCAGACCTACAGGCATGGGTGCTTTAGTTGCAAGGTAAAGCAGATGGAAGAAAAAATTCTTTAGGGCAGCTACTCCGGTCCACAATAAGTGGTTCTCTGGTTGGTCCAGGTAGGAACTCACATGGTAATTGTGGGTGTTGTCCTCCGGCCAGGAGGAGGAGAGGGATAACTAAGTTTATTGGACTGTGTGGATTTGATGACCTGGCACATTAGAGCCACAAANTTTGGTATAGCAGCTGTAGAGACTGAGAACGTTACATAGCTGTCTACCTTTACCCAGTCGTTCAAATGACCCTTCCGTGGTTGGAGTGATGAAGGTTAAAGAACAGCAGGTACCAATTTCTACTGCCACAGCACATTGACAACAGTACTGCACCAACCAAGACTCTCTGATTCCCATCCATAAGCTGATTCGTCAGCTAGAGACCCAAGGAATGATCAGCAAGACTCGCTCACCCTTTAACAGTACTATATGACCAGTGAGAAAGTCTGATGGAGATTGGTGGCTAACAGTAGACTATCGTGGTCTAAATGAAGTCACACCACTACTGAGTGCTGCTGTGCCAGATGTGCTAGAACTCCAATATGAATTG
>VXBH01006915.1:32708-43785 GCA_013400035.1 Rynchops niger | reverse complement strand
CGGGTCACCCCGTGGCCCTGGGGGATCCGCAGGGAAGATGGGTCCCTCGCACCCTTCAGAACGGGCGGCTTCTGCCTGGGGGCCCAGGTGGTGGCAGAGGAAGGACAGGAGGACGTCTCCGAGGGCTCCTCTCCGCGGGCGGCCGCGGCCGGGGACGCTGGAGAGCTGTGGCGATGCAGGCCGGTGGCCTCGCAGGGTCTGTCCGCAGAGGCAGGGAGCTGTGGGGCAGCTCCCAGCCCTACAAGTTCTTGGTGACCAGGTGGGTTTTATAATGCTTTGTCAGGTGGTCGCTCCGCATGAAGCGTTTCTGGCACTGCGCGCACTCGAAGCGCTTGTCACCTGCGGGGGAAGAGCAGCGGCGGTCAGGGGGTGGCAGCCGGCGTGTCACCACCCCGGCAGCACCGTCGCCGACCCGCTTTTGTCCCTCTATTCCCCTAAACCAGCCACGGTCAGGACAGCGGGGACCTCCTCGGGTGGCAGTGACGCCTGGTCTCCTTTGCTGCCGTGCCACCCCATCCCCTTCCCATGACACCGCTGTCACCACTGTCACCTGGAGAGCCCAACGGCAGCAGGACCCTCCCCGCCCCGCGTTCTCCAGTCCCTCCCAGTAACTCAAATCGCAAGGACAACTTGCGGTGGCCCAAAATCATCCCAGTCCTCGGCTCAGCACATCCCCTTGGCTCTCGCAAGGCTCAGGACCCCGGGACGGGCTGGGGGGCAATTCGGGGGCTGCCCTGGGAGGGAGGGGACGGTGCCGGGGCGCAGAGCCGTGCCCCGCGGGGGCCGCAGACCTGTGTGGGTGCGAGCGTGCCGCTGCAGCTCGTCGCTGCGCGTGAAGCGCTTCCCGCAGAAGACCCAGTTGCAGACGAAAGGGCGCTCGCCCGTGTGCAAGCGCACATGAGCCCGCAGCAGCGAGGTCTTGCGGAAGGTCTTGCCGCACTCGGGGATGTGGCAGATGTGCTTCTTCTTCCCTGGGTCCCCCGGCCTGCCGAGGAAAGCCACAGTTAGCCTCGGAGACGGGTGCCGGCCCCGCAGAGCTGCCCCTCTCCCCCTCCACGCTCACCTTTTCTCCCCATCCTTGCAGTTGGGGCAGGTACACGCCATCCGCCGCCTCTTCTCCCCCGGCTGAATCTCTCCGGACAACGCTTGCTCCATCTGGAGCTGGATCTGGGTCGGGCTCAGGCCGCTGATGGTCAGGTTGTTGCCGGAGACGTTCTGCACAGTCAGCTGCTGCTGGCCTGGGGAGGGAAAAGGGGGTGTCAGACTCTGCCCCTCCGCTCCTGGGGGGCCACGCTGCGCCCACGCTCCGGTGCCCAACGCGTCCGTCCATGCTCCTCACGAGGGTCCTGCTGACACCCTCCGGAGGCGGCCGCCGCAGGAAAGAACCCCCTGCGCGTGGGACGGGACTCCCCAGGCCTCGACGCCCCCAGCCCCACATGCAGCACTGCCATGGCCCCCCCCTGCCCCGCCACGTGCTGGTCCCCAAGCGGGGCCGGTAAGTCCCTTTTTTCTGAATATACTGTGCGGTTTTTCAAAGTTTTTGGTTTGACCCTTCGGGGTGGGGAAATGACCAAAGAGGAAACAAAAAAGAAACTTTGAAAAAACGTGCAATATATTGACCAAAAAAACGGGACTTACCCCGGACCCTAAGGGCCGCTCCACGCTCGGGCGCTCACGGAGGCGGCAGCCTGGGCCTTGCAGAGCACCCGGCAGCTGTGACGGGGGCTGGAAAGAAGAAGAGGGGGTCAACGTCAGCAAGCGGGATCGCTGCTCTCGGGGCAGCGGGGAAGGAGGAGGAGGAGGAGTGGGATCTGACGGCGGAGCGAAGAAGGGGTGACCGCAGAGAGGGAGGGTGGGATCAGGGGACGAAGGCAGAGCAAAGGCACCACCACATCCCCTGGGAGGGAAAGCGCGAAGCTGAGGGTCGGGGCAGCCCTTTGGCAGCACCGTGAGACGCGCGGCCGCTCGGGAGGCAGCATGTCCTGGCTGAACCCCGGCTGAGACACGACTCCACTCATTTCATTCACGGGCAGCAGCCAGCATGTCCTGCCGGTCCCCTTTCGCAGCCAGGGCTGCAGCCAGGGCCCTGCCAGCCTTGCGGCGCGCTGCGTGCGGGCAGCAGCGCAGACAGCAACATCTGCCTGTGGCATCTCCCTGATGCTCACGGCTGGCCCCACATTTACACGCGAAGCAGCAATTAAAATCCCCCTTAAAAGCAACCCCAGCGAGGACAGCTGCCCGCTGCGGAGCACGAAACCACGCTGGCTTGTGTTTTATGCTGACACGGTTTAGTCAAGCAAGAAAGAACAGCTTCCAACTGCAAAACTGAGCCGGGACTCCTGCCGGTTCTTGCTGAGAGAGAAACCACCGCACGGCAGCAGGTCTTTCTGGATCAGAAAGCAGATAAACTTCCCTCAGACACAGCTTCCTCCCCTCGGCTCCCTGGTGGCAGCCCACACTGCTGGGACTGGGCTGGGGAAGCTTTGCTGGGCAGGACAGGACAGAGCGGCTGCTGGGACGTGTCTCTCCTGGCAGCAAGGAGATGAGCAGGCGACGCGGGATCAGGCACGCACCGGGGCTGTCTGCGGCTCGCAGTCCCTTCCAGCCACTGGCCAGGGCCATGGCTGGCTATTTTTAGCTTAAGGAAGACACTTGTCCCACGGAGGCGAGGGGCTGGGCTCACTCTCAGGGAACGGTGATCCCTCGCTAGAGCTTGGAGGAGCCAAAGCCCACGTGCGTGAGCGCAAATCTCTTGGTTCAGCTACTGGAAACCCAAAGCAGCAGCTGCGAGGGGAGATGTCCCAGCCCCGGGACCAGGACCTGGTACCGTGATCTGTGGCAGGGGCCGCTGGTCCAGAGGCGCAGCCGGAGGGAAAGCCCCGGTGCACCGTGTCTCTCTGCCTGGCTGGGTCCCAGCTCACTCAAAGACACGCGTCTCAGCCCAAAGGCCTGGGCACAGCTCAGCCTTCCCCCCGCGCAGGGCTCAGGAGCAAACAGAGCCGCAGCCCCTGCTCTCCGACATGTCCTGCAGCTCGGCACGACCGCACAGGCTGACCCTGCAGGCGGCTGTCTCCGCTAACCACCCTCCCTGACACAGCTCATCAGGACAGGCTTGGAAACACCCAGCAGAACCACCAAAGAGACACCCTACGAAACACCCGGGGCCTCCTGGAGCGGTGGGAGCTAGAGAAGCTGATGACATTTAACAGTCAGCAACATTCAGCTTCAGGGTACGTGGGATCTGTTTACAAAGCCTGCTGCTAGCTTGGGGGGGCTTTCTGTCCGCCGGATCAAGGAGCTGCCTACGTCCTGCCGTCCCCCCCGCCCCGCTGCAGAGCAGCACGCAGCCCACCTCCAGTGTTGGTGATGGTGACAGGCACGCCCTGGACTTGCACGCCGTTGATGTTGATGGTCTGCATGGCCTGTGCCGCAGCCGCCAGCTGAGCTGCATTCAAGCTGATGATGCCTCCGGCGGGGGCAATCTTTGGCAGAGTACGTTCCTTGCGCGTGGCTGGTTTCTTGCTGCTGCTCCCCGTGCCGGAGCTGCGGGACACGGGGCTGCTGCAAGAGGTTCCAGATGGAGCCACCGTCATGGCTGGGGCTTCCTGGAGCAGGACTGTCTGCAGCTCACCCGACGGCGTTTTGAAGTACACCTGATGGGAGGAGAGAAGAGGAATGAGACCAGACAATGTCACGGGGCAGACCCCTCTCCACTGCCACCCTCCACGCACAACCCAGAAATCTGGGCCTGTGATGAGCCAAAGAGCGGGAGAAGTTGCCCGAGCATCTGACGACCCTTTGTGGGCCTCCTGAAGGTCCTGGCCTTGCACAGCAGCAAAGGGCTGATCTAGCCTTGCAGCCTGGTTTCTAAAGGCAACACTAACGACAGTCCTGCAGGCTGGAGCCCCGCTCCCCCACCTCCCTCCATCTCCCAAGAGCTTCTGAGCAGGCTGGCTCATCCCAACCCCAGCTGGTGGCACAGCAGAGGTTCCAAGGACACTGTGCTCCCACAAGCCCTGTAAAAGCAGGGAGCCAGCCAGAGAAACTTAATAAAGCCCTGCAGAGGGAACACTGCACTCCCATCCCTTCTTAGACATCAGAGAATCCACACAAGCGGTGTCTAAACTGGATGCCAAGCTGGCATGCAGTTGTGAGCCTGGTGGCTAACAGAACCCTTCTAGTTTCTAAAGCTTGGGTGGGGGCTCAGAGGAGACACAGGGCAGAGGGACCTTGCAGGAGGACACGGGAGGTGGTACCTGGGTAGGAGTGGGTTCCGTTGTCTGGATCTGGAAGTTCTGGGAGGATTTTTGGGGGACGGTGGGGAGCGTGGCAGAGGCAGCCTGGACCACACGCAGGGCCTGCTGCGGGATCTGCACCACCTGCGACTCCTGCTTGGGCTGCACCACCTGGACCTGCTGCACCACGGCCGGCTGGCCGGAGCCCGGGCTCTGCACGATGAGCAGGTTGTTGCCCGCCTGGATGATGTTCTCCGCCGTGGTCTCTATTAACACCGTCTCCACCTGCTCGGCCACGGCCACGGCAGCAGGCTGGGCGGGAGACATGGCTTTCTTTCGAGTCTTTTTGCTGGGCTTTGAGGGACTCTCTGCAAGGATCTGAGCCTGAGTGCCTGACTCGGCGGTGTTCACCAGGTTGTTCACGGGCAGGGTAAGAGTCACGTTGCTGCCACCAGCTAACTTGACCACGTTGCTCGCGCCCTGTGCCGGTGAAGCTCCACCCTTCTGTGCTGGAGCTGGTTTGATGGGCACGGGCTTGTGAGAGGAAGAGGAAGGGGTGAGGATCGCTTGATTCGTGCCTGGAATAATCTGTATCTGGTTGGTGAGGTTGGGCTGGACCTGGATGGTCTGTCCCCCTGCGGCCTGGATCTGGGGCACCGCCTGGTACTGGATGTTGGTGGACGAGCGGGTGCCCTTGTTGATGACAGTTGGGTTCTGGATGGCAAAAACCAGCTGCCCCCCGGGGTAGGAGGTGCCGACCTGAGAGCCCTGGATCTGGAAGAGATTCCCTTTCGACGACAGGATCCCAAAGCTGTTCTTTCCGGAGCCCAGAGGAAGTGGAGCAGGTTTGATGGGGACAAGTTTGCGAGGCGTTGGCTGAGGAGGGGCAGGAGGTGTCACGGCGGCTTCCACTGCAGGGGGACCAATTTTGCTACATGTCGCTGCAAGGAGGGCAAGAGGAGACGGCTGGGAGTCCTGGGGAGCCAGGAGGGAGACAGGTAAGTTAGAGACAGGGGCTTGTGCCAAACATCTGGAGATCTATTCAGCAAAGGAAAGGGTGCACGCTGTCGGAAGCAATCCAGTCCATGGCAATGAGACAGCCTTATTAGGGAACTGCTAAATTACCCATACCACATGTGCCTTAGCTCACCCCAGCCACACTACTTTTAGCCATCGGGATGGTGAAAGCCTTTTAATCATATGCCTATGTTCTTACAACCCCTACAAAGCTGCAAATACCCTGCAAGTCTGCTGGACTTACACCCAGCACACACACCCTGGAGTGTTCCATGCAGTTTTAATTCCAAGACGCCCTTGCGATATCAGCTGCTAACACAACCCGAGAGACCCTTAAGGAAAACACAGTGCGGGGAGGAGAAACAACACTCCGGAAGAGTTGGCGTCGGAGCTGGGAACAAGGCCAGAGCGTGGCTCCCCAGCCTGTCCTGCAACCAGCTCTCCTCCTGACGCGGCAATGCTGGCTACGGCACAGGCAGGAGGGGCTGAATGACGTAGCGTTTGCTGTCCTGCATCCCAGGACACGTCCCTCCACCCCAGTGGGGAGGTAGGAGCCCACCGATCCCCCGTACTCACCTGGCCAGTGGAGGCGGCCGGCTGCAGGTATTCACTGGGGCTGACGGCAGCAGTCGCGGCCATGCTGTCTCTCAGTCTGCGAGGAGGAAGCAGAGAGACGGAGGAGTAAGACCAGCAGGAAAAGTCGGGACCACAGCTCCTCAGTGTGCCCAGCCCAAGGCCCCGATGCCCGAGGGACTCTCCCAGTGTCTCCCTGCATCACCCAAAACGTCACACCTCACCCACACGCCTTCAGTGGGGGATTACAAAGGGGCTAGAGGAATCTCATCACCCTCTCCTCTCCTCACACCTTCCTTTGCCCGTCACCGAAGGAAAATGCCAATTACGGTGGGCAACCAGCTGCAACTCTCATTCATTTGCCTGCATCCCAGCATAGCCTTGACCTGAAGCCATGCCCCCCCCCAGGCTGAGACACCACCGCTGCCCTCCGGAGTCCCCAGGGGAGGCAGGCATGCCCGGCAAGCCGACGGCCTCCCGCTTCCCGCGTCATGTCATCTCCCTGCCACTTGTTTTTCTGACTTTGGGAATCTCAAAGGACAGAGTTTTGGTAGAGAATCACGTTTTTCAAGGCTGGAAAAACATTGTTTCAACTATTTTGGTTGGTCATGGGTGCTGAGTGTTTGTAAGTCGTTAAGTAATTAAAAGGTCACTTCAGGGAATAAAAAACGCTGCTGGGGCCGGCTGGCAGCGGGACCTCGGGAAGCTGAGAAAAGCTGTTGGGGAGCGGGGAGGAGAGAGAGCTGCAGGGGGCACACGGAGGAGAGGAGGCGCCTGCAGGAGCCAGGGCCGCAGACCCTACAGCTTCCCTGGGATCCTCACACCAGGGAGAGGAGAAAGGCGAAGTTACGGTGGAGGAGCCGGTCGCTCGAGGGCCTCGGCACGGGCGGGCAGGGAGGGCACAGGGCGAGTGGCTGCGGCTCCTCTGATGGCGCAGTGTGAGCGTGTGACAAGGCAGGCAACAGCACGGGGAACCCGAGGGACAGCCGCGAGGATGGGGGCGATTCATTGCCCCCCCCGGCTTCGCAACCTCCAACAATCATCACTTCTGCTGCCCCGAACGCCGCAGAGCAGTAACACCGAGGCTGAGGCTCTTCTTGCCACTGGGACAGCAACGACAGTTTCTTTTTAAAGGTTTAATACGGCAAAGCCAGGGAAAGAGAATCCTAAATCCTCACAGTTTGCTAAACCTTTTGTTGTGGACTAGAAAGACATTTCATCCTCGACAGTTCCTTTGGCAAATTCCCCAGTCACCCCCATCCAGCAGCCGCTGTATGGCTCAATAGCCTGATAATATTTGCCTGGACAAAGTGCCAGGGAAAACTTGTCTGAGCTCGAAAACTTTATTACCACTGCTGACAATGTCCTGACTTCAAATAGGGAATTATGGCCGTCTGAGGAATACGGATGCTTGGGGTTTACTCAGGGCGTCTCTGAAATGCAGCCCCGGCATGGATGAGCCGATGGGAAGCCAGCGCTGTGGTATTTAGAGATGCTAAAGCAGCAGGAGCAGCAGGAGCAATGGGAAGCACTGGCAGAGGATAAGTAACGTGATGAAGACAGGAAGCCCCGGATGGCTTATAACACACCGTCCCAGCCAAAAATTAACTGTTGTCTAAGCACTGTGAGTGGCTTTTTGCTGCTCACTGGGACCGGGCAAGAACAGCACCACAGGACCGTGGCAAAGCGCTGGTCTCTGGCTCCTGGCAGGCAACGGGAAGAGCTGGCACAGGCAGAGGTTCTATTTAACGACCTCGCGCCCCTGCCCGGGGAGCTGTGGGAGATCCAGGGTTGGACGAGGGACGATGCAGATGGGGAAAACTAGGTGTGGGTTTTGTTTCAAAGGGAGCAAACTCCAAGCTCCGCAGCCCACTGTGGCAAAGGCTCAGCAGCATCTATCGCAGCAGAGGCGAGAGGCGTCAGCACAGCCTGGCTGAGGGCGACAGGGCCAGCACCCAACCTCAGAATGGGCAAACCTGACCTTGCTTGAAGCATCATCCGCTGCCAGCACGTGGCTGCAGGAGCCTCGGCCAAAAGGCACACATCTGCCTTGGGAAAATAAAGGAGTTCTTTTCGCTTTGACACTCTCCGCTAGCAGGGACGGCGCAGACGCTGCACACATTGCTGTCCAACACGAGGGCCGGTCGTCACATCTGAGAATCATAGGATCGTCTAGGTTGGAAGGGACCTTTCAGATCGTCAAGCCTGAGCTTAAGGCTGGGAGAAAAGTCCTCTAGGTAATTGAGATGCAGCCAACGCTCGCATAAAACCAGAGGTGGGCACCCTCAGCTCCCCCTGCACCCCTCGGCTGTCCTGCGCAACGCAGACCGAGACAGACGTCTCCTCCCTGGGAACGCGGAGCCTTTCACCAAAGAGAAAGCCGCTAAGAAACCGAGCGATCGGGCCCCCAGCCAAGTCACCAAGGAGCCGGCTTCCCAAAGGCAGGCAGCTCGCCCCTCGCCAGCACAGGCTCCACGGCTCCTCTCGAGGCACCGCAGAGGCTCTTTCACAGCCCTGCTGCGACCGAGTGCATAAATCCTCGGGAAGAGTCAGGTCAGAGTCCCAGGCCCCTGGGACGGCATCGCATGGAAATTACTCGCCCCGTTCCTTAGCGAAGGGCATCCATTCCCTTGAAGCCACTGGCTGCTGCTCGCTGTGGCAACCTCCCGGAGACGAAAGCATCAGACGCTCGCACCCAGCAAGCTGGCCTGCGATAAAAGGACACTTTCTTCCCAGAAAGCCGGGAGCTTGTACGGCTGCCCGAGTTCAACGGCTGCACCCTCCCTTTCAGCAGAATTAGGGCACTGATGAGGATTAACAGCCCTGACTACAAACAAGAGCGATGCTGAGCTGGCCAGAAAGAGAGACACATACCAGGAGAGATCCCATTAGCCTGAACAAATAAATAAGGATAATGACGGGGGGAGAAGCCCAGTGTCGCCGCAGTTGTGGTGTAATCCCTCCACAAGTTTCTCACTTGTACAATTTACGTCCCAGTCCAGAAGTGACAGTTTCACATCCTGAGGGTGTAACGTGGTATAAACCTACTCACAGCGCGGTGAAACCAAGCGGGTACCAAAGCACATGGCTTCATTCTCCGGGTGTTTGCCCAGAACAGAACTGGGAGCGGGACTGTCACTGCCTGCGGGGAACGTTTCTGTATCTATCCTGGGGGATACGGGTCCTTTGGAGAGGCAGGAGCTCCCTCCAGCACCCTCTCACAGACATGCATCATGAAACCATCGCCTGCTGCGTGTTACGCACTTATTCACACCCCACAAAGAATTTGCACAGCAGTTCAGGTCCAGTTTGCCCTTCTGAAAACCCCCAGCCGAGCCTCAAGTGGAAGAGGACCCTCCCTCAAGGCAATTAAAGAGCATTTATTCATAAAATTAATTTTTCTCTGGCCACTTCCTCTTCCTCCGCTTGGCACAAGTGCAGTTTTGTATGGAAACCATCTCCCTGCAGACTGGAAACAACAGCCTCCTCACCCCTTCCCTGCCTTCACCCCTGTAAAAGGGCAAAGCAACCAAAACCGCAGGGATTTCTGGCTCAAGAAGAGTTTCCTTTATTGCGTTCCTCAAACGAGCACAACCAGGACTCATCCCGTCCCCAGGACACACGGACCAAGCGCCTCGTGTCCCAGCCAGCTGCCCAGATACCCTGAGGTCTGCCTGATGGCGCTTTGAGGAGCCCCCGGAGCCCGCCGTGAGCTCACGGCACATGGGAAAAAAAAAAAAGTCCCCGGGACTGTAGCGATGGAGCTGTAGGAAGAGAAAACTTACCAACCGCGCCAGCCCATGAGACCCCATGTCCAGCCGGAGGAAACGCCCGCTAGCAGCCAGCTGGACCGCTCACACCAGCACGATTGGTAGGTTTGCTCAGAGGCGGCTCCTTCGCTTCTCACAAGAATTTATTTACTTTGGAAACTGGGCCATTATCTTCAATATTCTACAAGAGATATAAAGGGGAGAGATGGGTTTTTTTCCACTCCTAACCAGGACAAGCTCTCCTCCGCAGGATCTATGGCTTCCAGCTCGGCAGAGCAGCCTGGCACAGCGGCAAACGCAGCCCAGACGGCACCTGCCAGTCCTCACAGCCACAACCAGCGCCCCGTCCTGCAGCTCGAGCAGCGCAGGCACTTCTACCCAGCTGAAAAACTCCCTCCTGGGGGTGTCTGGAGAAGTTTTGTATATTTTAGACCACGATTTCAAGCCTTATCACCACAATATCCTTGTTACCTTCCACAGCCCCGCTCCGAGAGACAAAATACCACACCAACTTACAGAGGGGGCACAGGTATTCCAGCAGCAGGGGAGTCTCTGCTCCCCGAAACACCTTTCCCATCTGCCTGATGGATCTTTTTGGGGGGGACATGGGGTGAACGTGATCCTAACTTTATGCATTTGGTTTAAACCAATTGACACATCTGATCCAAGTTACCACAGTTTTAATTAGCACCTTGAGCGTGAAGGTGAATCAGAGTCCCCTAAAATCCACGAAAGACCTCGGCAACAGCAGAAAGAAGTGCTCAGGATTATGAAGCCAAGCACAGTCATAGGGGAAAGAAAACACACCGATGGTAACAGCCCCATTTGTTTGTCCTGGCCGTAAGTGAGTATTCAAAGCCGGGTACAAAGCAGCTGAAACACCTGCATATTTACATATTAACAGCAGGAAATCAAGCAACATTTTAGAATAAAGTGGCTAGGATGTCTGTTGTTGTTCTTTTAATTCCTGGTCCGACTCCGACACGCCTGTGACAACACAGCCACTTGCCAACATCAGAGTCTGTTTTCTCCTTCCCTGATGCTGGGGGGAAATTCCCTGGTGCTTCGGCTGTGTTTGAGGAGGAGGAAAAGCAGTTAAAATAAAGCGAGCCAGGCCGGACCGCGCTGCCGAGGATGCACAGGCACTATGCGGAAGGACTCGGGGAGGAGGGAGCAGCTCCTCACTCCGCACACCCAAGCAAGGAAAGGTTTGGAGGTGCGGGGAGCAAGCGGATCGCGGGGCACCCCCAGAGCGACGAGAGGCCCCGGTGGAAACTTCCAGCAGCATCAATTTGCAGCTCCCTGCGCGGCCGAGATCCCCTCGGGACCAGGGATGACGGGCCTCAGTCCTCACCTCCCTGCTGCCCCCCCCAGCCCTGGGACGGCTCCCCCAGCCCAGCTCTGCCCTGCAGCCCCCAGTGCCCGAGGGGAACGAGCCCGAATCCCCCTCCAACATCCCAGGGACCAGAACGGTGGGGGCTG